>JAADWZ010000119.1:0-69923 GCA_023336445.1 Pythium dissimile | reverse complement strand
TTAGAGAACACAGATTTCTTAGAGTATCGTTCGTACAGATGACTCTCCCGGTTCTTGTTCTTCCAGAACCGGTAGTTTGGTTTGTGGTCTAGGATCGTCTCTTTCAATTTTTTAAAGTCAGTAGCCTTAGGATAGAGCTTAGCGATTTGCTCCTTATATCTAGAAATATTTGCTACATACGAAGAGCGACCGTTGATACGATGAGAAGACCTCACCAACATCAAAATGCTCCCGCATTGCAGCCCTGACGCCATGGCGATTACGTGGGGCGTGTGGAGTAGACGATTTCAAAGTGTGCCATGTGTGAGCATACTTGAAAATGGCGTCGATTGAACAATCAATGAAATGCAGTCTAGATATATTTTTAGATTAGATAGTAACCGTTTAGCACGATCCCACATGAGATTTCAGCTCAATAACGATTTAGTAACGGTGAACACTTTCACTAACGAATTAGTCTAAATTTCGCAGGACAGTGACCGATTAGTAATTACCCCCTAGAAAATGATATCTAGACCTCACACAATTGGACAAAATAATCATATTTAAGTCAATGAGAGCACGATATTGTATTTTTATATCCAATCAATGCTTGACGGCCATTCTTTGGCGGTTTTTGTCTGGATTTTGAACCGCCTGGATTCGGCAATTTAGGACCGAACTCACAATACCTGCCTCCGAACCGTGAGAAACACTGTACTGTGGCAGGGTACTAATTTGTGATTACTTCTACGCAGGACACTGATTTGAAAAGGCTCAACTTGAATTGCAATAATTTTCAGCGATATTTACTGAACTGCAATGATTTACCAATTAAGGAAACAGATTTGTAATAGCCCAATATTCCCAAGTCAAGCGCAGCCCATTGATTGATTGATCGGAGGCAACTTCCGCGCACCATGAGTGCAGAGCGGATCTTCGTGGGCTGGGAGACGTCGTTCTCTCACGATCTATCCGCGACGCTCGAGCATGTGTACGACGAGAAGATGAACGCACTGATTGCGCCACTCTTCCACCCGCGGTGCGTTGCCGCTCTCTGCCTGCCCACGCTGCGTGGAGCTGCTCACATTGTACTGTGATTCAGGTTCAAGCGTGACGACAACGGTGTGTCCGACACGCGCGCTGGCCCGCTCACACGTGCGTTAGAACTCCATTTGTTGTGACTCACTAGACGAGTCTCCGACTCTGACGCGCTTTATGAGAATACTCGTACAATAAAACAGGCTCCGATTTGGTGCTCGACTCGCGCGGGTGGACGTCGTCCGTGACCGGGAACCTATCCAGGTGGATCAACTTGGATGCAGCGTGCCCACTTAGCCGACTGGCAGCCGAAAAAGCCTTCAAGCAGGAAATTGCGTGGGCCACCCACTTGTCGCTGCCTGCTGTGCTGCTGCCCACACCCTCACGACACTGCGCCAATTACGCGCGTGCGCTGAATCAATGTGCTACCCAGGCGCAATACATGCAGTTCTGGGTGCGTGTCCCACTGACCAAGCGAGAGATGGCGACTGCAGGCATGGGAGACGGCGTTCATGATGTCAGTAGTGAGGACGAGGCATCGAGTCCATGGGAAGCCTGGAACGCGCTGCGGACGATGTGTGAGTACCACCCGAAGGTGAGCGTCGCGCTGGAGATCACCGCCGATCTTCCATCCAGCGACGAGCTTGCGCGTTGGCTGGGTGAACCAGTCAAGGCGGTCGTCGTCCCGACTGACGTGTTTCTGACGAATCGACGAGGCTACCCGACGCTGTCACAGCGCCACCAAGAGTTCTTCATGGAATTGTTTCGGTTCAATATCCAGTACTACATCAAAGGAAAGCCGCGGCACCAGGGCAAGCTGCTCCCGTATGTCCAGTACCTCCACTACTTGTACAGCAAGCGGCCCGGGATTGACGCGAAGGCTTTGTTCGAGTCGCCGTACTTGGATTACCTTCAGGCGCCATTACAACCGCTCATGGACAACCTCGAGAGCCAGACTTACGAAACTTTCGAGCAAGACAACTTCAAGTACGATCAATACGAGAAGGCAGTCATGAAGGCGTTGCTGGCAACGCCTGAAGACAAAGAGTCAGTGGTCATGGTTGTTGGGGCGGGCCGCGGGCCCATTGTGCGATGTGCGCTGCGCGCCGCATCTACCGCCAATAGGAAGACACGCATGTACGCCGTCGAGAAGAATCCGAACGCGGTCATCACGCTTCGCAACCTGAAGATTTCTGAGAAATGGGACAATGTGACGATCATCGCGAGTGACATGCGCCATTGGAAGGCCACGGAGAAGGCCGACATCATGGTCAGCGAGTTGCTGGGCTCGTTCGGCGACAACGAGCTATCGCCCGAGTGCCTCGACGGTGCTCAGGCATTCCTGAAGGAAGATGGTACCAGCATCCCGAGCAAATACACGTCGTTCGTGGCGCCCATCATGTCAAGCAAGCTGTGGAACGAAGTGAAAGCTCACGATGCTCGCAAACATTTCGAAACACCGTACGTCGTGCGACTTCACAACATGTACACGATCGCCGAGCCTCAGCCGTGTTTCGTCTTTGAACACCCCAAATTTCAGACAAAACCGATCGACAATCGGCGATTTCTCGAGATGGTTTTTCATGCCAAAGCGAGCGCTGTCGTCCACGGCTTTGCCGGGTATTTTGATGCTGTGCTTTACGACGACGTGACACTCAGTATCCTCCCCGAGACGCATTCTGACGGTATGTTCAGTTGGTTCCCGATTTACTTCCCACTTCGGGAACCCATGCAAGTCGCCAAGAACGACGAGCTCTGGGTGAGCTTTTGGCGCTTGGTTGGAACCCACAAGGTTTGGTATGAGTGGGCGATGAGCAACTGCACCAACGGCGCGGCTTCTCCAATCCACAACCCGAACGGATGCTCCTACTGGATCGGTTTGTAGGTCAACTGTGGGCGATTCGCAGCATCGACTGGAGACAGCGTATCATGTGCTTTGAAGAATAGCCCACGGCACGGACCGTGATTTTTGATTACTGCAGAGTTCAATTTGTCGACTTACACTGTGGTGGGGTCGACGACCACCTCTACAGACTCGTGGCTTTCAACGAGTTCATCTTCGTTTTCCTGTGCAGGCATCACTTCCTTCCACGCGGCGCGTGAACCGCCAGCGATGGTGAGGAAGTTGTACTTCAGCTCTGCCAATTGACCGTCATCGAGGACAAACAAGTCGACGACACGCTTGAGCATCTTCTCTTTGCGATCCTTTCGAATGGGCCACGCAGTTTTCACCGAGAGACGTCGGATTTCGTCCCACGCATCAGCGATTGTGTTGCGCAAATTCAGATGGATCTCGACATACTCGACCTCTTGCTGAGCAGTGAGCAGTTTTGCCAGCGTGGAGGTGGAGATTGCAGCTGCGCCGATTGTGATGTTGTACGCGTGCCAGTGTTCCGGAGCGCTAGGGTGCGCCATCGTGGCTGCATTGTCGCCCATTGTCAGCAACGCGAGCACGGCGCCGGCCTCTTGAGCCAGTGAGACTTGCTGTAAGGCTGAGCATCCGCTTGACTTCGCAAACAACGCCACTTGGCCAGTCAGTTGACTTGAGTTAAGCTGCTCGCACCCTTCGATCGGCTTAAATTGCGCTGTCAAGCGGACCACGCCCGCTGGAAGAATGCTGCCGAACGTCGCAGCGAGGAAGTCGCCAAATGTGCCGTTTGTCGCGCGATCCACAAGCATGCCACTGCGAGCGAACTGCGTCTCAACATATTGCACTTCTTCTGTCGTGCGGCCCTTGCATACGTATGGATTGCGGTCGCACACGATAGGAATGAGCTGGCCAAACACGCGCTCACGTGCGGCTACGACTCGCAGCATGTCGCCAGCCGACTTGCGCACCATGACGCTCGGGATGCTGATGTCGCCTGGGTCAACGATCGCCACAGGGGCCCTGGCCGACTCGTTCTCGCTGACGACGACCAGTGCAGCGGCGCCGGCTTGCTCTGCGAGGCGCGACTTGACCTCGAACGAGCACACTCCACGGTCTACGACAAGGGCCATAGAGCCGTTGGCAGCGTGGATCACCTCTTGCTCGGCGCTGGGCAGGGGCTCGCAGCCGAGACGGTCCTCTGTGCGGCGCGGGAAGTAGAACTCGACCTCTCGCGTAACCATCGCCCCCCCGTAGTGATCGCGAAAGTACTGGATAGGCGCGAGCCCACGGCGCAAGTAGATGCGGCCCCACGCTGGTTCGGCGGACGCCACGACAGCAGTAGATGAGGACGAGGACGATGGTGAGGCAGTTGCTGACACGTGGATCCCGAGCGCAGACCCAGCGAGCGCAAGCGCGAGCGACAGCACGAGCAGGTGCAGCTTCATAACTCACTATCTGGAGACACACAGCTTCAGGAGGAGACGAAATGCGGGAATGATGTAGATCTTGGGTTGCGACCTTTCACGCCTTTGAAAAGAATGTTGACCGAAGGAGTGCGATCGGGACGCACAGTATTCTTCAACCTCACGACCTGCATTGGAGCGACATGCATTGTATTTATTAGACGCTGCACAGAGATACCGCTCTGATCGCAGCTCACACCTTGCACCACTACACGCCGAGACACTCGAGCACGTCGAAGCTTGGGTCGTCGAGCCGCGAGTCATCGATCTCGCGCATGCGATCGAGCAGATTGCGTTATCGCAAGGCTTCGAGCGCGAACATTTGCTGGTTACTGCTCGACAAAGACGCTGCAGCGCCCTGCTTCGCTCATCCCGCAAGAAATTGAGCGACGGATGTCCTTGCGGATCGGGAATTGGCTCTAAGCGTGCGCGTGCGCGTGGACAGTTATGGTTCGAGTCGGCTGTGCCCTCGGCTGTACGACGTGTAGCAAGAGCGGCTCTAGTTGTTCACCATGAGAAGTGGCTGTTGACGAGTGTGCCTCGGGCTTAGTCAACGGTCCTCCGTGGAGGCGGCCATTCTGCGGTGGAGCTTGGGCATTCGCCTCGACGGAGAGAGCGATCGCGCTCGCCGATGCGAGTGTGACGCTGTGGTTCTGAACCGCAGTTCGTGATGTTGCGTGTCGTTGAGCAAGTGCAGCGCCAACGTGAAGACAGCTGTATTGACTGGTAAAGATTCGCATTTGACGAGTCTGAGTCGTTGCGTGCGCCGGCGTCAGTGATCAGCGTGAAACGAGACTCAGGAGTGTTGTGCACATGGTGGCCACCGACGTGGGTCATCACAGCGCACTCGGCCAATACTGTTTGTCCCTGCAAGGTCGAAACGCGGAGTTGATGAAGCGAATTGGAAACTGGCGGATGGGGTTGAAGTGGAGTGATGGGCCGCGTGTATTGAAGAGCTTTGTGGCGTCGAGTTGCTGCGTTCGGTTTTGATGGGAAGGTGGGCTGTCCTCTGGACGCGACGCGAAGCGTCCCCAGCGAGCCAAATTCTTGCACCGTCTGGGAAGAAAGATCTACGTGGAATAGAGAGGAAGAGATTGATAGACAGAGAGAGCTAGAGTCGGAACCGCCGGCTTCAAAGGTAACGGTTTAGAATACAGCTGGGATTTTTTTTGCCCCGTGCTGCACATCAGGCCAGTTGAGATCCAGTTGGACATTCTTCAGATACTGAAGCGGCCTGGAGAGAATTCACCAGCTTTTCGCGATCGGTTGATTTCGTATGGTTATGCAAAGGGAGGTCATGCCATCAACGCAAACCGATAGTGCACGATAAGTCATAGGGTGGGCTCTTTAATCGCGGGTGTGTGGTCTGCCTTGCATTGACAAACTCGGATACCCAGCCCAACATGGTTGAGTTCACGTGAAATACAACACATTAATGTGTGAGGCAACTCTCCAGTTTTTTTGTTGTACAGTATTCCGTGCGCACAGCATCATTCTGATTGTTGACCACCACTCTGCGAACTCTGTGGTGTGCTCTCATTCGATTGCTACACCATCCCAGAAAGCTGCAGATCATGAAGTATGCGCGTCGTTGCTCCGCCGTGATGAAAGCCACTGCTCTGCTACTGCTGCTTCAACTCCTCGCGTCCAGCGCTATGATGTCTGCGGTGGCAGGTGAGCAGCGCCAGCGCAAGCAAGCTGACGTGCGCGACTCCGAACCCGACGCCTTCTTGGAGGTCCCAGAGGCGACGTTCTCCGCCGCTGCGACTGGATGCGGACTCTGTCAGGAGACTGGGCTCTGCAGCCACGCTTTTAAGGGAAACCCAGGTCATTTCTGCCTCACGCTCGCGACTGGGCTTCCATGCTGCTGCCCGTTGGACGCGCAGTGCGCCAGCAGCGCGTACAATTGTCGTTGCCGGCGTACCGCCTCACAAGGCAACCACCCTGCGAAAGTCGTCTCTCGCCCATCGAGTCCAACGTCTGATGGAACCAAGTTCCTCTCTCTCACCTCATTGTTTGGGATGCTGCTGTGCGTCATCTGCTGCATGTGTGCCGTTCGGAATCGCAATGAACGCGCCCCCCTCGCGCGTGATCTCCAGCCCGCCTACGTCAGCTCCAGCTACGGTGCGACCGAGCAGTCGCCAGCTAAGTATGCTTATGCTTATCCATCGGCTCCGGTTGAGTCGTACGAGCCACCGTATGCAACCCCTGCAGTCGAGCAATCTCGAGGATACAGAAGCTCGGCTGCCGCTGGAGCAGTGGGGGCAGTCGCTGGATTGGCCGGAGGCTACTTTCTCGGTTCTGCAGTCAGCGGTGATGGTAGCCACACGGAACCCACGACCACGACCACGACCACATACTTTGGCGGCGACTCAGGATTCAACAATGCCTCGAGCACCTACGACTTTGCAGGTGACACCGGTGACTATGGGGGCGATAGTGGCGGAGACTTAGGTGGTGATTCGTGATCAGACTTGAACTTGAGAAAGAACAGCCCCAGTTGAAGCTGTCTCGCCGTTGGTGCCCAGCTACAGCGTTAGAAGCTGATTCACCTTGTTTTTGGCGGGAAATCTAACAATGATAGCGTGCATACGAGTGGAGCAATTCTAGATTTTGCTTCTTCATTTCTGTTCACAGGACGCCTTTATGGATCATAAGGGACAACTCGCCCACACCTCGTCTGATTGTATCCTCCATAGGTGTCGTGACTCATGGATTTTGCTGCGGTCTCCAAGTACCTGACAGTCAGGCTGAATGTGATCCTCCCAGAGGGTATACCACGTCTCGCCCCTCCTATATCACCGCCCAGAATTGCACTGTCTTCGGCGAAGGCAAGATTCGGTGTATGCAAATTGCATAGACCATTCGGTGAATACTGTATACGGGAGATCGCACAGGTCCCTCGCCATGGGCTGCGTATTCCAGTACTGTAAACGCTCTCGGATTCAAGATTAAGAGAGATCAAGAGAGAGAGAAAGAGAGATTTTTCTCTTCCTCCGATGTTGAACCAACTTTTGTGACCGCTGCAATGTACACGACGATATCTCTGAGTTATGGTCGTGGATTTCCATCACTTCAAGTTCTTTTTTTCACGTGGTCCACACCATCCTTGCATGTTCCTTCTCTGTATGGAGGCGTTTTATTCAAAACATTTCGATTCGAACAAAAACCCGTTTTAATCAGTTGTTTTTCGTTCTGTTAAGATTGTTTTGTCAGTCCCACAATGGACGCTAGGTCCCATGTCAAGGTGGTGGGTTGGATATTCAATGATGCTTTTGTCGAATCCACGCGTTGTGCGTCATGGCGCCAGAGGTAGGTAGTTGACATGACCCGGTTATCGGTCGGGAACGCTAGATCGACCGTCTTACGACCAACTTGACCCGCAAGAACGACAAAACCTGGCGAGAATTGAACTTCATACTTCACGGGTTCAGCGCTAAAAAGGCCGACAATAATAAAAATAACTGCTACTTCCTAGGGACTCTCAACTTCTGCTTTGTTCGGTCTGATATCTTCTCTCCTGTTCAGTACCTTCCACGAACTGCTCTTATCTTTGACCTAAAGTGGCTACAGAATGAAATGTGTTGTGGGGCACCACGATCCATGTTTAGTGTTGTAGTCGCGGCAATCATCACTACTATAACTACTATACATCCCATCTCAACACTTTCAGTGGCCTCGCGAAGGATGGACGGAGTGATCGACAGTGAGTAAAAGCTTCAAGACTTCAAATTCATGGGGCAAAAATTGGCAAAAATGACCCAACTGTTTAGAACCACTTGATCTCGAAAACAACGGTTTAAACGTTTAAAACACGTTTGTTTTAAACGAATATAAAACGACGCTTCCATACTTCTCTTTTTCAATGTGAACCTCCTCGGCGTTGCTGTGAGAAGCGATAATGGAGAGTAAGGATCCAAAGGCGGCATTCGTGCTGGACGCGCAGGCACAAGAGGATCTGCTCCGTGAGGCGCTGCGCAACGCCCGCGGCCACGCATTTCGCATGAAGCGCGCCATGGACGCCGCCGAGCTCAGTGCCGTGCTCAAGCACGCGGCTGAGGTGCTGCGCGAGCTGCGCACGAGCCTGCTCTCGCCCAAGAACTACTACCAGCTCTACATGCAGGTGCTGGACGAGCTGCGACACCTCGAGGTGTACATGATCGACCTCCACAAGAGCGGTGCGTCCATCCGCGCGCTGTACGAGCGCGTGCAGAGTAGTGGTAACGTGCTGCCGCGGCTGTACTTGCTGGTGACGGTCGGCGCCGTCTACATCAAGTCGAAGGAGGCGCCCGCGAATGAGGTGCTCATGGATCTCGTGGAGATGACCAAGGGCGTCCAGCACCCGCTGCGAGGACTTTTTCTGCGCAATTACCTCGCGATCTCGGTCAAGGACAAGCTGCCGGACGCGGGCAGCGAATACGAAGGCTTCGGCGGCTCGACGGACGACGCCATCGCGTTCCTGCTGCTCAACTTTAGCGAGACTAATCGCCTGTGGATCCGCATGCAAAATCAAAAAGCCGGCATCACC
Organism: Pythium dissimile; assembly: GCA_023336445.1. Lineage (NCBI taxonomy): Eukaryota > Oomycota > Peronosporomycetes > Pythiales > Pythiaceae > Pythium > Pythium dissimile. Next base: position 61,042 of record JAADWZ010000119.1, on the reverse strand, counting down.
AAAGACAAGGCCACGCGGGAGAAAGAGCGACAGGACCTTCGCATCTTGGTGGGCACGAGCCTTGTTCGGCTCAGCCAGATGGAAGGTATCACGGCCACCGTGTACGCTGCGCAAGTGCTGCCCAAGCTGCTCGAGATTGTCGTTCAATGCAAGGACAAACTGGCTCAGGAGTACTTGATGGACTGCATCATCCAAGTGTTCCCGGACGAGTTCCACTTGCAGAATCTCCCGCAGCTCCTCTCGACGGTTGAGCAGCTACACGATAGTGTCGACTGTGGTTCGATCCTCATCACGCTGCTCGAGCGACTGATCAAATACCGAGAAAGTCTAACAGACCTCACTATCATGTTTGGAAGCGAGCCGGTTACTGCGAAGATGAAGCAGACTGAGGTCTTCGACGGGGTGATGGCCACTGTGGCTACTGTGACCGCGAATCCGGCGAGGTGCGCGCTTTTAGACAATACTGCGTCCATGCTCTCGCTTTTCCAGTCGCTCACGGCATTCACGCTCAAGTGCTTCGGCGTTGGCCGCGAGTCTGGGTCTGTGGACTTCGAAAAGCGCGTTGCCAGCAAGGCGCTAGAGTTTGTACAGGTCCACCAGTCCGTTCTTGACCCGAGCGTCTTCAGCGAACAGACCAAGCAGATTGTCATGAATTATCTGGAAAATCTGTCTCTCACGCAGCTCCGCGAGGTCGGTGTTGTCGGCGAGTTGTCCAAATTGCTACTGTGGAAGACGACGCGGAAGCTCCTCGCGCTGGAGTGGATCAGGATCCTATTTCGACGCCGCGAACGTGCGACTTGCGTGGAAGATGCCGAGCTCATTCTGGAGGTGCTGGCGCCGATCATTCGCGATGACCCGACCGACCAGCCCATGTCGAGTGAGCCCGTGGCATCTCTGAAAGAGGACTTTGAAGCCGAGCAGCTGCAGCTCTCCAAAGTGATCCACATATTTGATTGCGACGACCTCGACACAAAATTTCGAATGTTTTCGCTCGCGCGGCGCTTCTTCGGCCAGGGCGGTGTCTTTCGGATCCGATTCACGCTTGTTCCGTTGATTTTCGCCTCGCTTACACTCGCGCGCGACCTGGAAGCGCAGAGAGTCCGCGGATTCCAGACGTCGTCACGCGAGGTGCTTCAGTTTGTCCACGAAATGGTCACAGCTCTCGCTTCGAAGGTAGAGCAGATTTCTGTGACGTGTGTGGGGTTGTTTCTGCAATGTGCGCTCGTCGCAGATCGATGCATGTTTGAAGCCATTGCGTACGAGTTTATCACGCAAGCGTTTATCGTGTACGAAGACCAGATCACGAACTCACGCGAGCAGTGGAAAGCGCTGGAGCTGATGGTTTCCACCGTGCGAGCAACAGGCCAGCTTTCCGAGGCCAACTACGAAGTGCTCGCGACGAAAACAACACAGTACGCAGCCAAGCTACTGAAGAAAGCCGACCAAGCCGCGATGGTGCTTAAGTGTGCGCACCTTTTTTGGGTATGTGGTGTGGAAGTTGGTCCTGTGAGTATCCGTGAGATATTTGACGGTTCGGTGTTGGCAGCACACTACACATAAGGATGACAAGCGAGTTCTCGAGTGCCTGCAGCGTTCTCTGCGGATCGCTGACGCGTGTGGCAGTGAAACAAGCGCCTGTGCAGCGTCAATTGTGAAAGTCCCGCTGTTTCTTGACATTCTTGAAATGGTACGACTGCTTCGGTTGAAGTCGAATTCTTCGTCGACGGTGACTTGACGTTTATTTTGATTGTGTTCCTAGTATCTCTATTTTTTCGAAGCCAAGGCTACGGCAGTCTCGTCCAATTACTTAAGCGGACTCCTCGCACTCGTGAAAGAGCACTTAGAGAATATGGAGCACGGGGCCACTCGCAGTGAGAGTGAGTTGCGGTACCGAGATATTCGTCGGTACATTGAGGCGAAGTCTCTGCCAGTCTAGTCGCGTGAGGTTGGGCAGAACACGTTGACGTTCAATTTCTTGCTCTTTCCCAACTGGCCGGTTCGGTGTCCGAGCAGGAATTCCATCGAAGCGCAACAGGAAGCTCGCTCGTGCAAGCTCAAACCCAACGCCACACTTATCACGCCGCCTGTTCCGTGGTTATGACCACACGGCCAAGACAGTGAGTTGCCCGTTTGCACAATAATAACCGCGGTGCTGCTGCCAACTGCCAACTGCCAACTGCATCAAAAGAATGGCCAAACCTGTTGTCCATTAACAGTTCAGACAAGCAAGATAGCGACGAGTAGAGATTGCTCGACACACATCATCAAAACACATCATGAAAACACGTTCAAAACATCATCACACAGAGATCGCTCAAGAGCGCAGTTGTTGCTGAGTAGAAGTGGCTCTGTTGGGCACTCGCCTGAGCGGAAGGCTCGATCCTTCGGAAAGAGTCAAAACGGATTCAGTCCTGACCGGCTCATGATCATTACAAAGCAGGCGTGCACATTAACGACACAATTGGTATAGAGCGAGCCTAGTAACACATTTTCCACATGATGGAAGCAGCGCGCCTGATTGTGTCGATCGCGACAGTCCATGGCTGCTGCACGAACAGACGAAGCATTGGCGGTTGCCGCGTAGAAATTGCATTATCGGCATCAGTGATCGCGGTTCAATTCCAATCACTGCTGCCTCAACTTAAGCGCCAAATGTTTTGAAGGTGCTCTCATCACAAACCCTGGGGCGTTGACTGAGACTCTTTCACTGCGCGAGCAATGGTCGTTGCACCACGAACGACGACAAGCTCAGTTCCAACTGTCATCTCGCTCACGTGTCTTGAGAACTTCGGCTCCAACTGTTTAACAAATGAGACTGAACGTATGTGTCGCCACCGACTGAGGTGTGACGAAGCCTGCAGTCGACCGAATGAACCAACATCATGAGCGACACACCTCGATTATGCTTTTCTAACCACTGACTTTGTGGACCTGATTGAAGCTATCGCGCCACTTGATAGCCACAGGTAATGGCGTGGTCGCCAACTTCTGTGACTTCAATGGGGCGACAAGACCTCGTCGAGTTGAACGGGGAGAAAGAATGCAATCAAGCCAAATCAATGGTATAATGCACGCTTGGTGCCGCGTTTATCTCACAAACTATTCATATTTTGCACTAGTTGGAAGTTCATGTTGGAACCCACGCGTTAAGTACTTTGTCCAGTGCATCCGCTATTACTGCTGATTCAGGTAGAGCGTCTGACCCAACGTGAATGGCGAAGCTATGTGAAGTTGTAGCGTCGCGGACAAGTCGCAGCAACGCGGCACCGCGCGGATCCGAAATGAGCCCACGCTCCAAATCGTCGCCTTGAAGGAGGCCGCACTCTCGGCCCTTGCTAGTGGAAAGGGTCGGAGCTGCAAAGTAGACGACCGCAGCGAAAGTGCCGAGCTAAGAGGAAACAAACCACATGACGGGTTCGTTAGTACCAGACGATGGAGTCGGTCGAAGATAGGCAGACGTCACTTGCGTGGAACATGCGAATCGCGACGAAGTGAGTTGGTCCGTGTGACTTTAATTCTAGAACCAGTGTAGCTGCCCTCATGTCTGGGCGACCCATATCTTGGTCCTTGTCATCGCCGAGACTCCCAGGTGACGTAGTGTTGCGTCGCTTGAGCAGCGCAGTGTGGTATAAAATAGGCCACGCGAGCTGTAGCGCGCTTTCGGCTCGTCGAACAATCGCTCGCGACCAGTCAAACTTCACAATGCTCGCTTTGTCTTGACCTTCTACTCTCGGGCAGTTGGCAACCAAGGCAACCCCAGTTTCGGCATTCACCATGAAAGATCTCAACACTCGAGTATCTGTCACCTGCCAGGGCACTGGCGATTCCGAGCCAAACTGACCCGCGTGTGTTGCGAGTGTTCGCTCCACGAAGTCTTGTTGGAAGCTGACGAACTCGTGCAGCGTCCCCAGCTCGTCGCCATCAATCTCCAGCTTGGCATCTCCGCCGTTGCTCAGCGCGTTGGAAAGCGTGTATTCCTCGGCCATTCGCTCCGCTTGCTTTCGATTCGCATCGACGATCGTATCTAATTTCTCTCGGTAGAGGGCGAGGAATTCTCGTAAGACCACCAAACTGTGGAGACGCGCCAGCTCCCCTGGTCCCTCGTCGCCTTCGTAGATCACTGCGCATGCTATGCACGCTGGCGCGTCGACTGAGAGCACGATGCTGTTGCCATTGCTGAGCTGGATTCTTGCAAATTCCTGGTGGCTTGATGCGAATTGCAGAAGACTCGCGAGTATCAGAGCTAGCCGCGCATAGTGAAAGGGGAGCGCTGTGTCGCACTCACTAAGCAACACCACACGGCCCATAGTCGTGAGTAGCATGCACGCGCGGCTTGGCGACAAACGTCGGTCAGTCATAATGCTCGATCGACCACAACTGGAGGAATTACGGGGCAAAATTCGCACTTCGTGAAGAGACGCGCTGTCTTGATTATAAATCATGGGAAAAGTAAGTGGGATAACTACGGAGACTGGACGTGATCCAATAAATCACTGAGTCTTGCACATCTCCGTGTCATTGCGCGAAGCACTCGCCGCTCCTTTGAGCGATTCCACGGCATCAGGAGACTTGAAGAGGAATTCGCGGCTGCTCGTTCGCAACGCAGCCACAACGTTCGTGGCCTCGGACTTTTTTGCGGCTCGCGCAGAGCCAGAGAGCGATGCGGATGCTTTCAAAGTTGGAGATTTGACCATCTCAAATGCCTTGAGCTTCTCCTCATACTCTTTGATCTCTCGACTAGCACGGTCAATTTCACTCTGAACCACTGCTTTCTTTTTCTGGTACGCGAGTCGGAGTACGCCCGTATCGGTCTTGGCCTGCGATTTGAGTTGCCGTGCGAACTCTGCTTGCTCTTGTTTGATTTCGTCGACACGCTTCACAATCTCGCTCTCAACGGAGAATACTTGCTGCACATGCTTCGTTTTCTTCTGAACAAGCTCGCGTTCTAAGTCGACAACTCGCGCCAGCATTTCTTTCTGCTGCAAAAAGAGCGACCGCTCCTCTTGATGGTAGGTTCGCTCCTTCACAAGCATTTCTTCAGTGGCCCCAGAAACGGCTTTTTCCAAGCGCTCGCGCTCCGCTTGCGCTACCTTCTCCATTTCTTCGATACGACTGCGCACCCACGCGAGATCACTCTCCATGTTGCTGATTCGAATTTCGTGCTTGGCGTCCATGCCACCCAAGTCATTCATGATCCTATCCAGCTCACTCTTCTTGGCGTTGAGTTCGCCAAGAAGCACGCGGCGGAGCTCCGACAGCTGCTCGGTCGATTGCTCGAGCAGCTCTTCGTAAAGGCGCTTCTGGTCTTCGGCTGAAAACGATGCACTTGTGTCCTGTGACTTGGCGATTTTGAGGTCTTGCTCAACGTGCACGAGTTTTTCTTGAAAGTCGCGCATGTGCTGTTGATACTGTCGTAGCACGCTCGCACCGTACGTCTTGATAGACTCAAACACAGACGCAAGCAGCGCATCGACGAGCGACGTATACAAGAATGGCCCCGCTCCTTGTTCTTTATAGTTGTCGACAGCATCCTTCAAGTCTGACTTGTACTGGGTTAGCAGCCCCACAAGGCCATCCGAAAACGAATCGCGGGATCGGATTTCCAATTCGCTTGCGATCTTTTCAAGATTCGCCGGCAGCAACTGCCGAAGCAGTTGGTCGCACAACTCTGAGGAAAGGCTGGCATTTTGTGCCACAAGAGACTCGATGCGCTGGGCAAAGTCTGCGCGCAGCGCGGCGAGACCCTCGTTGAACAGGGTCTTTTTCGTCTGCTCCGGAAGCCCAGCCTGTAGCAACTGAAGCCGAAGACACGTACGTTGCACTCCTCGCCAGTGAATTAACACCATGGAGCGCTCGGTGACTGGCTTTGCCGCATCTTTTGTCGTCGCTGCTTCTATGATCCCCTCATATTCACGCCGCGCCCTCTCAATTCCGCCTTCAACCGACTTGCGCAGTAAGGTGTTTGCTGCTGTCTGGATCGCCGGCAGAGCATTGGAATTGATCGCGGACACGTACACGGTCAGGACGTGAGCGAGTTGATCTGCTCGCAGCTCTCGACCAAGAATGTTCTTGACAGGCAGCTGGTGAGCACTTCTAGATAAGTACGCGGCGAACAGTTGCTTCTCCACGGCTTCGACAAACGGTACACGCAGCTCTTCACGTGCGAGCGCCAGAGACGCAGGCGCCGCGCCTTCTACCTCGCGGCCGAGTGCGACGCACTCGCGCTGCTTAAAGAACGAGTGAAAGTACATGCGCTGCTCGTTGCGTTTGCCAACGGTGTCGCTGAAGCCGCTCTCTTCGGCCAGACACTTGTCCAGGTACTGCGTCGCAGTCATCTTCTCGCCGGTATCGGCGTCTGTGAGCCACTTGATCTTGCTCTTACGCTGGACCCAGACGAACTTTGGCGCGTGGGCGTGGAAGTCAGCGGCCACGGTGTCGTCATCCTGGTTTGGTGTGATGCGCAGCGACGGGGCGATCTCACGCAGCCAATCGAGTCGTGCGAGTGCCGCATCGTCGATCTCGCCATCGTCGTTGTACAACACGACAGAGCTGAGCAGCAGCAGCAGCGCGCGCGCACGGCGTACGTCCGCGCGGTCGTCTTGCTGAGCATCCAGCGACACCACGAGCCTCACGCTGTCATTGGCGTCTGTGGACGTCGGTTGTGTCGGCCACCAAAGCCACAGCAGTACGCAGTCGTGTCCGTCTCTAGTGCCGTTGCCCGCGCCGGCGAATGATGCGGCGTCCGCGTGAAGCAGCGTCTTCAGTAGCAGGCGCTTGCCCGTGTGCGGCGGTCCAAAGAGCCCGAGCACGCGAACGGCAGGCGCACGCAGCGACTGCAGGAACGCCGCTGCAGCCTCTGGAACGACGAGAGAGCGATCGGACGACGACGCAACGACGAGTGGGAGTGCCGTCCAAGCGGCTGCGTCAGCGGCGGGCGGCGGCATCGATCTAGCGAGGTGGGGCTAATACCGGGTCTTTCCGTTGGGATTCTGACTTTTCTTTCCAAGTTCATTTGGAAATGGACTTTGGTGTGGCTTAACTATGTGGTCCACGTCGCAAAAATGAACCCAAGTAAGGAAGGTGAGGTTGTCCCGCATTCCCATGTGGTAAGGTGGGTGAGCCGCTCCAGACTAAGGGAGGTCTTGACAACCCCCACATTTTGAGCATGAAATCCATTTCGATCCAACACGACAAAACACAGAGCATGGCGAATGCGACGGCGGGTCCATGGTGGGCTGCACCGCAGTACAGAGAAGCTGGCTGGACGGCGAGCGACGACGCGGTACCGTACTTTCTAGCTGCACTCGTGTTCAGCGCCGCTGTGTACGCCTTCGAAACCTTCCTGGACTGGCGCCAGCGCCGCAAGCTTCAGGACACGCAGTTCCCTCCGCGACTCGCTGACGCCATCGCCGGCCTCGGCGACTACACCGTAACGACGACCAAGTCAGCGGACGAGTACACGGGCGCTGATGAAGGTTCAGACAATGATACTCAGCACGTGACGTCTGACGGCACGGCCACGTCGTTGCTCACCGCGACGCTCGACAAGTTCGACAAGAGCCGCGCGTACGGGCTCGACAAGAGCTCGTTCGGATTCGTCTCGGGCGCCTACGCTCAGCTGGAAGGCTCTGCATTTCTCATGCTGGGTTATCTGCCATTCATGTGGACGCTCAGTGGTCGCGCGCTTGCGTACGTTGGCGTCGACAGCACGCACGAGATCTACCGAACGCTCATGTTGCTGACGCTCACGACGATTCGCGAGACACTGATGGGGCTGCCGTTCTCGCTTTATTCAACGTTCGTGGTCGAAGCGCGACACGGCTTCAATAAGCAGACGCTGTCGCTGTTCCTCACGGATAAGCTCAAAGGCCTTGCGCTGTTTGTCGTGATCGGGTATCCTGTCACCGCCGCACTGATTGTCGTGATCCGCTGGGGTGGCAAACAATTTTACCTCTACGTCTGGGGCTTCTTGCTCGTCTTCTCGCTTGTGATGCTTACAATGTATCCCGTGCTCATCATGCCGCTTTTCAACAAGTTCACACCCTTGGAGGCAGGCGAGCTGCGAACCCGCATCGAGGAGCTCGCGTCCTCGCTGTCATTCCCGCTCGCCAAGCTCTTCGTGTGCGATGGGTCCAAGCGCTCCAGCCACAGCAATGCCTACTTTTTCGGCTTCTTTAACAGCAAACGCATCGTGCTCTTCGATACCCTGCTCGAACAGGCGACCAACGCAGAGATTGTCGCTGTGCTAGGCCATGAGCTGGGCCATTGGAAGCTCTGGCACACAGCGCAAGGCTTCATAATCCAGCAGCTCTACACGTTTTCACTCTTCTACGTCTTCGGCCGCTGTATGAACGACTCTCAGCTCTTTGCTAGCTTTGGCTTTGCAACCGACGGCGTCAAGGAGCTGCCTGTGGTGATCGGCTTCTTGCTCTTCTCATCAACCGTGTGGGCGCCGGTAGATCACTTGCTCTCCTTCCTCGTCACGCTCAACACGCGCAAGAACGAGTTTGAGGCTGACGCGTTTGCTGTGGACTTGGGGCACGCCAAGGGACTCCAGTCGGGTCTCACCAAGCTCGCGATCGAGAACCTGTCCAACATGAACCCGGACCGGCTCTACAGCGCCTACCACTACAGCCACCCGCCACTTCTCGAGCGTCTGAACGCCATCACTGAGCGTGACAAGAAGCGCAAGTAAACAGATGCAAGAATTCTTCGTCGGTCGAGGGTAACAATCACTGAAGCGAACGCTAGACGGCCTGGATCCTACGTCAATACACTTTCCTAAACGAGGTGATTTTGCATGTGTTGGTGAGTACGAAAGAGGCAGACAGACTCAAAATAACGAACTTTGTGTGACAAAGAAGCAAACTGAATCGACGCGGAAGAGAAAAAAAGAGGAAGAAAGACAAGGAAAGACGAGCCTCTAGTACAGCGGCCGTGTGACGACAATGTACCGCATGCGGGACTGTGCAGTATTGTAGACGACAAACTCATTGTGGCCGTGAGTAGCGCGCGCGTCCTTGGTCTGCGTGGCCTTGCCAAGCGGCCAAATAGCGCCAAACGCGTCCACGAAGTCCCCTGTGCTGTCTGGGATGCAGCGTCCAACCCCGTGGCAGCTGCGGTGGACGTTCGACGACGAAGCTGCTGCTCGGGAGCTGCTCGTGGATGGCTTGCAAGTGCCCAGTGCGACTTCGCTCAGCAGAAAAACTTGGCGATCATGGCTCGCGTGGCTGTACGCCATCGCCTTGGAAATCTTGTCCGTGAAATAGAGCCCGGCGCCAAGGGAGCTTCCGTTGAGCGGAACGCCTGCTGGAGTAATCAGCAGTCCGTGCTTGAGAATACCCATCCAATTGCTCATGCGGCTTCCATGCCACAATATGCGGCGGTTTGGGGCGGAGCGGTAAGAAGCGAATCGCGCCGCCTCGGCGGGTTTCTCCACGCGAAATACTGTAATCAGCTTGCCCTCAGTGCCAAAGTTGTTGCCCACACAGCAGAACGAGTTGAACATGTACGATTGCACCAGTCCATATTCTGGCGAGGTTGGAAGCAGTGGAAACAGGCGGCAGTTGAGCGAGTTGTAGCACGCGTCTAGGTGATTCGTGAGAAAGTAGCGCCGCGTGAGATCTGGTAGCAGGAGCTCGTTGTACCTTCCATGAACAGTGAGCGCAACGAGCATCTCGACTTTCTCCGTGAGCCGGATCATGGAGTCGATGACAGAGATCTGCGGATGCGGGACAATCGAGTAAAAGTGGTTGCTCAATTGCATGAGCAAACTCCGCTCTGCGTTGCGTTGCAATGCGTCGTGGAGGCGGTGGAGAGCTTGGAAACCCTACAAGTCCCCAAGTCAGATTTGATGTTTCTTAAGGGAATAGCCCAGTAAGCGCACAGCCACTGCGTACCCTTTCGATGGTTGTCTTGGCCAGTTTGCCCAGCGGGATCGGAACGAGAACGACGTCGTCGGTAGGAGGTTTCGCTTTTTTAACCGGCTTCGGTGCGCCATACGAGAAATTTCGATGGTCGAAGCTTGCGTACGCGCTCTCTGCATCGATCGCCACGCCTAGAAACGCCCGTACTTCCTCGTCCAATCGCGACGGCGGCATCGACGTCTGTGCTGGCATGGACGCCTTCGTGACGTAGAGCTCTGTCGCGGGCTGCGGAGCCACTTTGCGCAGCGTCCGTGTGCGACTCTTCTTCGAAAAGCGACGCCTGTGCTTGGCCGCAGTCGTGCCCACCGGAGCTGGCACTTGGACATTGGAGTTGCTTTCTTCACCCATTGACTGGTGCATCTCGATCCATGTATACCTACAAGCAGGCATCACCAGCAGTTCAGATCCACAGCAGCGCTTCCGGAATGTGGAAATAAAAAACGTTCGTACCCGCCCTCCCCGTAGCGCGGTGAATGGCGCTCATCCCAATGAAGCAGGGTCTTGGACAGAAACAGAGCGCGGAATCTGTCAAGCGCTTCACGCGCTGATGCCCACGGACCTTCCATAACCGATTCGCCCACTGTGCCCACCATACCCGATCGCATCCACACGAAATACTCCTGTGCGTCGCTCTCGAGTGCCTGCACCAGCGCGAAATCGTTCTGCTGCTGGTACACACAGGCCTACAGAGCGTCATAAACCGACCGATCAGTTCAGATGAAACGCAATAGCACTCTACCGCGCGGTCGTGCGCACCCGAGTGAGCATCGAGTTGTACACTTCGCCGCGCTGCTGCACCACGCGCATGCGGCCGACGTACTCTGGCGCGAGGTACACATCCGGACTGACCAGCCGCGTGGGCTCTGCTCCTTCATGCGGTGTCTCCTCCTCGGCGGACTGGCTGGGCGGAGACACCGCCACATCGATCACGCTCAACTCACCGTCGTAGTACTCGTCGTCGTACAAGTTGATGACCTCTTTGGAGCCATACAGAGCTGGGAAGGGGATCGGACTGACGTGCAAACGAGCGGTGCGACGTTTCTTCAGAGCTGGCGAAATTACCGATGAGCTGGTGGGCGCGGGGGGCAAGCCGGCAGTGGTGGTGGCAGAGGCAGTAGTCGACACAGACGCCGAGACGGCTACCGCCATCGAGACTGACGACGCCTTGCGCTTGGAGCGCGTGCCGGACGCCGCGATAGAGCTGGCGCTGGTGGCCACGACCGACGAGCGCGGTTTCTTGGCCATAGAGAGCGGACGGGCAGCAAATGCTGGAATGATGGGATGACGCCCCGAGTAGCCGTTGCCCGTGTGGACCTCGATCAGCAATGGGCGAGAAGGATAGCCCTGCGAAAAGCCATCCTCCGTGGGTCAGCAGGTTAAGAACCCGTGAATGATTGAGGAAGAACAACCTGCGGAACATGGCTTCACTTGACTGACAGCCGATGTCACATTTGGCTGGAGGGCGCCGCCAAGAGTCGGCGCCAATGTTGGTCTTCGTACGTATCCAACGCGTCTTTGTTGGAGTTGGCTCAGGCGGCCGTAGCTCGCAGTGGCACCGGTCGCTCCACGCAGTGGTTGGCTTGGTTGGCATCGTGTCGAGACCATGGACAAGCCGGATGCCCATCATTCTGCGAAGAACGACTCTTCAAGGACAAGTTGAACACCCAACCCATGACTGCGGTCCCACGTAAACCCAAACCCGGATCCGTCACTTCACTCAGTCTGTGGTCCACACCATTGTGTTCTTAACAGCAATTGAGGACTCTATTTCAGTGGATTTTCGTATCACATCAACTTGCCAGACTCGCGAGCACCGCAATTCCGAGCAAGGCTCAGGATGCTACCGAAGAGTGTACCGGCCGTGATGGCCGCATCAGCGATCGGACCCGTGACCACCACTGGGTGGCGCGCGTGGCGCATCGTGTGAAACGCAAAGCCGCCCTGCAGGGGCTGCAGCGACGCCAGCGCGTGGTCCGCCGCCAGCGCCTCCACTCCCACGCGGATCGCGCCGCTCTGCGCGTCTACGTGCGCGAGCACACGCAGCGACGGCACCTCGCTCGACGCTGCAGCCGCAATCTGCTCTTGCAGCGGGCCGATTCTCGCGATCAAAAACGCAAGCAGTTGGTCGTAGTCCCAAGCGCGCACGTCACCATCGGTTGCCGTCACTTTCCAGCACGAGTCCACTGCCACGCTACGGAGCTCCGCCGGAAAGCCAAGCTCGCGCGCGAGCAGCACGGCCTTCTTGGCACTGCGCTGGCCAGAAAGATCATCCAGGATCTCGCGCACGCTCAATGTCTTACGGTTCTGGGTGATGTGCGCTCTCAGCACCGACTCGAGTGTTTCGAGTGTGGCCTGCTGGAGGACCGAGTTGAGCATCCGACTGCCCGAGAACTGAACACGCTGAATCTGATCGCCCGTCTGCATGAAGTTCTGCAGCGTGTTGAAGATGGGCACGCCGATGGCGAGACACGCCTCCGTGTCAAATGTGAGATCTCGCTCAAAGAGCTTGCTGCGCAGCTGGCGGTGGAGCGATGCGGACGACGTGGCCACGTCCAAGTTGGAGGTGATCACGTGGACGTTGCGGTTAAACCATACCGGGTACAGGTCCTGCACGTGATTGGCGCAGTTGGACACATCCACAATGAGCCAGTGCGGCAGGTGGTCTGCGCAGACGTGCTGCAGAAAACGCTCATGATCAAACGCCTCCAGCTCACCCACGCGTTCCGTCAGACTATCCGCCGAGATGCCACCGTTGTGGTCCAACAGCATCCGCGAGCTGGCGTGGGTCGCGATCGCACGGATGCGAATGTCCACGTTGAATCGCGCCTTCAAGAACTCGCACTGTTGGTTGTACTGCGCAAGTAGCTCGCGGCCAACGCCCGCGGCGTCGTTCTCCTCGAGATCCAAGCCGACAACCCCAATCGAGATCGTCTGGTCTGACAGGAAGAACGCCGAGTGCACGGCCCGCAGCGCAGCAGCAGAGTCTTCGTAGCGCACGACCGCAGAGATGTTGCGCTCGGATGAGCCTTGGGAAATCGCCATGACGTTGATCTTGGCGCGACCGAGCGCACCAAAAAAGCGGCTGCAGACGCCTGGCGTCTGGCTCATGTTGTCACCTACCGCAGCGATGATGCTAATCGGCGCCATGAAGTCGGTCTTCTCAATGAGCCCGTGGTGGATCTCCTTAAAGAAGGTCTCGTCCACGGCGGCCTTGACGTCATCCGCTCGGCTCATAGGCACCGCAAAACAGATCGAGTGTTCCGAGCTTGCCTGGGCAATGAGCACGACATTGACCTTGATGCGGTCGAGAGCGCTGAAGAGACGCGAGGACGTGCCGTGGACGCCAACCATGCCGCTGCCTTCAATGTTGAAAAGCGCCAGGTTGTCGACGGTCGAGAAGCCGCTGACAATGTTCTTAGCGGTCCGTGCGCCGTTCGAGGCCGTGCGCTTGAGCTCGACTCGCTTGCGGCTGTGGATTTTGGTTCCCGGGTGACTCGACTCGAACGTGTTGCGGATGTAAATGGGGATCGCGCTGAGAATCGCCGGTGTCATGGTCTTGGGGTGGATCACCTTGGCGCCGAAATAGGCAAGCTCCATCGCTTCTTCGTACGAGACCTCGGATAGAATCTTGGACTCAGGGACTCTTCTCGGATCCGAGCTCAATACGCCGCTCACATCCGTCCAGATCGTGATGCTGGTCGCTGAGAGCACACGACCGCAGATGGACGCCGTAAAGTCGCTGCCGTCGCGCTTGAGCGTGGTCATCACTCCCTCGGTCGTGCTGCAAATGAAGCCCGTAATCACCAAATGCGTGTGCTCGTTGCCCGCACCGTTCTCCTTGAGGATTTTTTCGATATTCGTCGTGGTGTGCTCGTACTGAACGACGGGGCCGTGGTCTTCGTCCGGTTCGACTACGAGGAAGTCGCGCGCGTCCACGAAACGGTACTTGTGCGGGTGCCCTTCCTTCGCCGCGCGCAGCGTGAGCACTTCGGCGAGGATCTTGGCTGACCAGATCTCGCCGTGACCCGAGATGAACTCGACCACACTGTCATTGTACGACCGCATGATTGAGATGGCGCGCAGGAGCTCCGAGAGTCGCTTGAGGTCCGACTCGATGGCCTCCTCGATGGGGTTGCCCACGGTGACCGGCAGCAGTGTCGAGATCACGGCGTGGTGCTTACTGCGAATCATCTCCAGGACCTCTTCGATTTCCTGCGTCTTGCGCTGCTTGGCGAGTTCTAGCAGTCCGATGAGCAGGTCCGTGACCTTGGGTTTGCCGCCGATGGCCGAGACCACGACCGCGATCTTGGGCGAGTCGATCGCGGCGACGATGCCGGCAACCTTGGCGAAGCACTCGGCGTTGCCGACGGACGTACCACCAAACTTGTGGACAACGAACTTGTTGGTGTCGCTCATGGGCGTCGACGTGATTGCGAGGCGTTGGTGCTTGGGGGGATGCAGCCTGGAAAATGAAGTCCGGCGGCTGGGTGCTTCAGAAGTGCGTACCGATGCTCAAGCCTTCGTGGTTGAACAGAGACTCGCTGTCAAACGCAAAATCAAATACTTCGTCAAAGTGATGTCTGCAATTCCATTGAGTGTAGATAAATGGCCTCTATAAACGTATACCAATTATACATTATTCAAATGATTTCTGGCAAGTAAAGCTCGCTGCGAGTGCGATTCGTCATAGATGGGGAGTGAATGCGCAATTGACCGCAGGACAACACAAGAAAATGCCAGCTGGAAGAAACTAAGCAAGTGCTTCCGAGATCAGTGCTGGCTGCTCATTCCAGTTGTAGCCATCGACACGGCACCGCCCACTTCAGGGAAGTTGACGAGATATCGCCAGCGACTGGCGATGCTAAGGTGGTAAAATAGGATGCCGCTGGCGCACAACGCGCTCATGCCGGTGGCCGTGACGACTGAGCGGCCGAACTGGACCCACCCAATTAGCGCCACCTCCACGAGAAACAGCGAGACGCCCAAGCGAAAGAAGCGATACGCGAGCAGCCACTCACTCTCGCACTTGCGCAGCCACCATGCGTAAAACGGCGACACGAGGTCGAGCTCGACAAGCGTGAGGTCACGCACCTCGTGTTCCAGCGTGTGTGTCACGAACCGCGTCACCGCCAGCAACAGAAGCGTGCACGTGAGCATGCACAACAGCATGAATATGAACTAGGGGGACAACAGGGGTACACATCAGCAAAAATGGGACCCGCACGGTCAAGTTGTGCTCCACCCACCTCTAAACAGCACACACCGCCGTAGAACACTAGCAGCACGTGGTTTATATGCTCCGGGAGTCCGATTTCGACAATTGACACCATCGAGAAGCCTGCGAGTAGCGCTGAAAGCTGCGATATGGCTGAGAGCTGCTTGTGCCGCGCGTCGATGATCCGCTTCTCGTTCTCGAGCTTGAGCACGCGGCGCTCGCGCTCCAAGTCGGCGTTACGCCACGCGATCTCGCGCATGATCGCGTCCTCGCGCCACTGTTTCTCCTGCTCGCGGTGCTCGAGGTCTTCATCTCGCCATTGCTTGGCGATCTTGAGATCGTACGAGCCGAACACGGCGTCCACCACCGCGCCAACCGCCGTCATTTTGTGTGTAGGGGCACTGGCCCAATCTGCATCGGCGGGATATGTGCGATATGATTCTCTGAGGCGTTCAGGTGTCATCTGACTCCATCAGTGAATACTGCGCGGTGCCATAATAGTGGACCAGTGGAATGCCAGATAAATCAGTATCCTCGAGTTCGTCGATCGTCAAGCAGCTCCTTCCTTGTTCCCTCCTGCGCAGACGCTGACTCTGGCTCGCGACGCAACAGGGAGAAAGATTTGCAACTACCGCAGAGCGATGTGGAGTCTTGTGGGCACGCGGATGGCGCCGTCGCGCACGCAGCTCCTGCGTAGCATCTCCCACTCAGCCACACTCATGTACCCACGAGGTCAGCGCGCCACCCCTCGATTATCCTGCTGCTCTCACTGACAATGCGGCTGCCCGTGTGAACAGCTCCGCGCGCAATCGAGATGAAGTACGTTGACGGCACGTGCACGCTTTCGGTGCCACTGCCACTCAGCGGCTTCGACGAGGAGCGAGTCTTCAGCATTCCTCCGGGTGGGTGGCACCGTAGCTCGTTCTCCTATCATTGCAACTCTGCGTATTCACAGCCCCGCCATCTGTAGAGACAACCGTCGCGGACATTGTCGCACAGATCGAAGCGGAAGATCAAACTGTTCAAGTTGTCGAGCTGCGTACCCAGCGTGGTCGTTGCTTCAAGCCACAGGAGACACTGCAGCAGATCCTCAAAGACGACTTCGAGCTCGTCATCAACGATCGTATCCACCCAGTCACGGCCCCAGTTTTTACAGGTGCGACCACATATGGCTCCAATCACAAGAGACATCTCGCACTTATACCCCTTTGCCAGGAAACGCGTACGCTAGCTTGCTCGACGATGGCGAGCTCGACGTCCGCTCGGTCGCCCAAAAGTCGGCCATCATCGGACTGCGCCAGAGCCTGGAAAACTCGAAAAAATGGAAGATCTCTTTTGCCGTGCGTACACGCACACTTCCGCCCTGATGTTGATTTTGGAGCTCTCATCTAATGATTTGTCTCGAGAGCAGGATTTCGTTCAAATGTGTCGCGATCGAGGCATCCCAAAGAAGCAGGCTGCCGAGGTCCTCAAGTCGTTCCACCAGTCGGGCGTAGTGTTCTACTTCGCCAAGGCCGAGAACGACGAGGATTTGCAGCAGTCGATCTTTTTGCAGCCACGCAACGTGCTCGACGGGTACCTGGAGTCGCTTGGGCTGACACCTGTGACGAAGCAGCTTTTCGCACAAGAGCGGGAGAAGCTTCTTCAGAAAATCCAGTCACTGGAGCCGGAGCATATTGCGCTGAAGAACCTGGAGAAGGAGCTCCACAACACGGCGACCCGCCACGCAAATGTTGTTGCATACTCGCTGTCGAGCGCGCTCGTGGGTACCTTCGGCCTCTACTTCTGGCTCTCGTTTATCCATTTCTCGTGGGATATTATGGAGCCCGTGACGTACTTCAGCGGATTTGGTATGTCGGTCGTCGGCTACTCGTGGTGGAGTATGACGAATCAGGAGTACGAGTACGCCAACATTTACGACTATTTCTACAAGAAGAGACTGCTGAAGCTAAAGAAGAACGCCCAATTCGACCAGCTGCGTTTCGAAGAGGTGGCTCACCGCCTCGGCGACACGAAGGAACGTCTTCGCGCGGTGGAGAAGGTGCTCACAAAGTCGACGACCATTCAGGCCAACTACATCCATCTGTTGAAAATGGGCGATGAACAACCCGTCCGTGCTATCCCTCCAGTGAATGGAGAAGATGACATTCAGAGTGGACCGACGAAGCATTAGAGCCCGTAAGACCAGTGGCCAAGTGCGTGCGCAACGATTTCACTCACAACACCCACTACAACCACAGATAAAAAAACTAGTCAATGGCAGACTGGATGCAAGTGAAATCCATTTTGCTCTAACTAAATGTAGTGTATCAGAGGAACTTCAGAACGGCTCCGCTAGTAGAATCAGTTGATTGGAGCGTAGTGAGCACTGCGGGAAGCGCGACCAGCTCGAGCCACGAGGTAGCCGATCGCAGCGCCGAACGACGTGAACGCGACGAACATGCCGAGAATGTGATGGGAAGCCGGCAGTGGGGTCGCTTCCGTCGCCGCCACCACACTGGCGCTTGTGGTCTCGCTCTTGAGCTGACCAGCCTTCTTCTCGGCCTTCTCCAAATCCTCCCTCTCACCGTCCTTCTCCGGCAGCTCCTCGGACTCGAGCGGTAAGCTGCTAAACACGACATCGTCGGTGGAGAACACCGGACGATCGGACGCCTTCTCTTTGTTGAACGGCACGATGCCAAAGTGCGAACCTCCGTAGATCGGCGTCTCCGTGAACACAAGCTCTTCGTCCGAAATGTCGGGGACTACGTAGTGACAGTCGGACTCAATGCCCAAGTTGTTGACGCCACGGATAATCTTGAAGAAACCGTTCATGCCCCAGTATGTGCCCCACGAGTTGCGGACGTTCCAATACTTGACACCGTCCTCCTCGCCCCAACCGACGATCTCGACATCGTGGTCTATGTCGACAAAGCCGGTCTTGTCCTCGAAAACGCCCGCCGTGTAGTTGAACGTGAACTCATCGTTACAGGCGATGCCGCACGTCAAAGGGCCCTTGAGGAGCTCCTTCATGATGGCATGCTCACCAGTCACACGTCCGTACTCTTTCGCACGGTACCGGACTACGGTCTTGACAGGGAAGCAGGAAGGCTCAGCAGTGCCAGGCAGGGTGATGCAGCTGACCATAGAATCACAAGCGTTAGAATTTGCTTGCTCCCTGTACCGCGAAAAAGCGATCACTTACTTCATGCAGTATCCCTCCGGAGGGCACGTGCCGTTGGTCGCCACGAACTTGGTGTGATCCGTGGCGTTGTAGGGCAGGCACGATTCGTCCGGCAGACCGTAGTGGTGCATGAACTCGAACACATCGGTCGGCTCGCCACCGCCGCAACCGTCCGAGAGGCCGTGCGCTGGTCCACAGTTGAGAAAAGTCTGGCGTCCGAGCATCACGTCCGGACCCTTGTAGCCCTGCTTGCTGTGGAGGATCTTGATGCGGTCCTGCGCCGCCGAGAGTGCGCCGTGGGCAAAACACGAGCCGCAGTACTGCGGGATGTGCTGGTTCCACGAGGACGTGCAGTAGCCCTGGTCGCACCAGTCAAACTTAGGTGGAAATGACTGCAGTTCCATGGTCTGCTCTGCCGTGGGCGGCGCGAGCTTGCGCACGCTCGGGTGGAGATGCTCGCGGTTCTTGAAGGTGCGGTTGCAGACCTTCTTGGCCTCGGCGGCGGTCGCAGTAAGGGCCACCAAGGCGGCAACGGCGATAGCGGTCTTCATTCTCTCTAAAGGGCTTGTGGGGCAGGCAGCAGAAGCGTTAATGAGGCGGCTCAACGCAGAGGAGGAAGGGTAGGATCGTCCCACGGGAACTGCGCGCGATAGCTGCAAAGCCGATCCCATCGAAGAGCGCACACCATGCTGATGATGAGACCAAGAGCGTGCCAATAGAATGCAGAGAACGAAAATGTTCTAGCCAATCAGAGAAGGTGCGGATTGTTCAACCCTGTCAAAGATGACTAGTTTTAACTCGCCAAAATCAATGAGATAATCATTCCATTTAAATCTTGGCTGGATAAAACTTCCTCCGTCACATTCAGTGGGGTCCACGATTTTCAGCCACCCGCCACGCTCGATCCCTTGGTCCCCCACACAGTCTCGGTACAGGATTCGGCTCCCGATGAGCGCTTCAACGTCATCAGGCTTCTTCTCGCGATATGCGTGAACGTCATCATCACGCGAACTCAATATTGTAGGTATCTGAGGACAACCTTCGGTTGTAACAGGATTGATTCATGTGGTTCCATCCTCATATTGCCATGTTCATTCGATTGTCGAGAGTGCCAAATGGGGTGATCTTCAGGATCATCCCAAATTTTCGATTATTAGGTCTTTGACAGTGATTGTTGAAGTCGATCCACAATCAGAATCCAAGAAATTGAATTGCGAGGGGATCATGGCAGACGCGAGCGCGCTTCTCGACGGTACGGCACCGATTTCAGCGGCCAGCACGCTGCGCTTCCAGTCCTGGCAAAGCGCACCGGACGTTAGTTTCTGGCAGAAGCTGGCTGCGCTTAAACTGGACACGTTCCAGCTGAGCGACAAGGAGCAGAACGTCGTTGGGTATTTTTCTCCAGGGCGCTCGCCGACGGTCCCCGCGCGCCTGACGGTCGACAACAGCGCGTTCTCCTCCGAAGGCAGTGAAGATGCACCCGTGGACCGCGCTCGATACGAGTGGAAGGCGTCCGGCGTGCTCCACAACACCAACACGCTCGAGGTGCGGTTCAATTCTTGGATGTTGCCCAAACTCTTTTCAACATCTGACACGAATCCTTTCATACCATCACAGAACTTCAAGGCGCTGAACAAACAGGCGCTGCTCCAAGACGCCGCAGATGTGGTGCTGGATATCATCTTCAACGACAATGTGGCATCGGTCGACGGGCTCAACTCGTTTGTCCTCGTCACATACGCGGACCTGAAGAAGCACTCGTTCCTCTACTGGTTTGGTTTCCCAGCTCTGGCGCTGCCTACGCCTCTCGTTGCCTCTCCCCCCATCGACGTGTCAATCTGTCTGACTCTTTCTGAGCAAACGGATGCATTGCGTCAGCTCATGGCGTTGCGGGCAGTGACGCAGATCGAGGGCGACGCTGCGATCCCGAGCAGTATGTTCCCAGCGTTCTTCGTCGTGGAGAAGGCATTGGATGGGATCCGAGTTTACGGCTTCGCGAAGTGGCGTACGCTATCTGAAGGAGAAGAAGCAAGCGAGCGGATCTTCGGCTTTGTCGACCCATGTGCTCTACCCAGTAACCCCGGGTGGCCACTCCGCAATTACTTGGCGTTGCTGGCGGCTCTACCAGAGAGCAAACTACCGCGTGATCGCTCCGTGAAAATTCTTTCCTTCCGTGAGCATGTGCGTCACACTCAGGGCGATGGCGATGAATTCGAGTGGAAGACCTCCAGGCTGTTTGAGGTGGAGACAGGAGCCACCTTCTTCCTGAAAGACCGTGCTGCCGTGAAGGTAGTCGGATGGGAATCCAACGCTCGTGGCAAGATGGGTCCACGAATCATGGAACTAGGCGCGGTTCTTGACCCCGTCCGACTTGCCGAACAGTCAGTCGACTTGAATCTCAAGCTCATGCTTTGGCGTCAACTCCCGGAGCTTGAACTGGAGAAGCTTGCAGCCACGAAATGCCTCGTCCTCGGCGCTGGAACGCTCGGTTGTTTTACCGCGAGGAGTCTCCTCTCATGGGGATTCCGACACATGACTCTGGTCGACAACTCAGTGGTGAGCCATTCCAACCCCGTGCGGCAGCCGCTCTTCGAGTTCAGCGATGTCGGCAAGCCGAAAGCGGAGTGCGCCGCCACTGCACTCAAGAGAATCTTTCCGCTTGTCGAATCTAGCGCTGTTCATCTGTCGATTCCAATGGCTGGGCACGAGCTAAGCAACGCCCACCTCGTCAATGACGCGAAAACGTCGCTTGAACAGTTGAATGAGCTCATCGACGCGCACGACGTGGTGTTTCTCGGAACGGATTCACGCGAGAGTCGCTGGCTTCCCACTGTGATGTGCGCTGCCAAGAAGAAGCTTCTCCTCAACTCCGCCCTTGGATTTGACAGCTATCTGGTGATGCGCCACGGTGTTGGTGCTTCTTCACCCGCTTCGCTCGGCTGCTACTTCTGCAACGACATTGTGAGTCCGCGGGATTCCCTCAAGGATCGCACGCTTGATCAAATGTGTACCGTGACGCGGCCTGGCCTGGCGCCCATCGCAGCCTCCACCGCAGTGGAGCTACTCGTCGCGCTACTCCACTCTCCTGCTGGCATTGAAACGAATGCAGAGAAACCGACCGATTCCTCCACTCCTCTAGGTTACGTGCCTCACCAGCTGCGTGGCTTTCTGAACTCGTTTTCGTCGATGATAGTCACAGGACAAGCGTTCGACAAGTGTATTGCCTGCAGCAAACCAGTGCTGGATGCGTTCAACGCCAATCCGTTTGAGTTGTTGGAGAACGCGTGCAACTTAACGACGTACCTAGAGGAGCTCACAGGGCTCAACACTCTCACGCAAGGAGCCGACGCCTTTCTCGACGAGCTTGACATTGAAGACGCCGACGAAGAAGACGAAGACTCGCTCTTGTGAGCTTGAGGAGGGTTCACCAGCGCCAGCAAGAATGGATACATATATTTGTTTTCGGAGGTTCTCAAGTGGATGTCGATCGTATCCACTTGTCCAGGTGACCTTTGGTGGCAATATGATCTAGGTCTATCCCTAGCGCAAACTCGGACGATCTCCACCTAGAATAGGCAACAGCGCTGTCGCGTGCAGCACCACCGTGATGCAGAGAACGCACTCTCTCTGGCGGGGCAGCGCTGCCCAGCGCTACGCGATAGCACTCTGCTTCACAGCCATCGCGAGCCTGCTGGCTGGATCGGCCTTTGTCGCGAGCTTCACTCTGTCAGCCGATGACGCGCAGCAATGGCGCACTCAGAGCGCAGACTTTGATTGGCAGCAATCAGATGCGAGCCAAGTTCGGATTGTCGGTCGCGGGACGGAGGATAACCACGGAAATCTGTACTTCGTGGGCACCAAGAGCTATCCGAATTCCGTCGGTGGCTTCATCGACAACGAAAACATGTTCATCGCACGCGTGAATGCAGACGACACGCTCGGGTGGACAAAAGAGGTGCGTTGATCAAATCTCCTGACTGGGGATCTGGACTGTGATACGAGCAGAAGCGCTTGCTGACGGCTTGTAGGTTGGAACGAGTGAGTCGGATGGCGCGAATTTTGTGGTGGTCATGAACGAGACGAGCAACGGCGTCATGTCCCAGTATCTCTACGTGGTAGGATGGACCTGGGGCTTTATGGATGACGGAGGCCACGCCTTGAACGGGTTTGGGCGGTTTGGAGGGCGCGACGTGGTGTTGATGAAGCTGCACTTGCAAGACGGACGCAAGCTGTGGGCGAGACAGTTCGGAACCACCGCCGATGACATGGGCTACGGGGTTCAGCGCGACGGTGGATTCGACTCGCTGCTTCTGACGGGCTCCGCGATGTCAGCTCAAGTGGATGCTGTGGTAGAGCTCGACGTCGACGTCCTGAATGAGCCACGCCAAGGTCCATTCTCTCTATACGAAACTCAACTGATGGACTCCAGAGCGCGCCAAAGTGGTTATACATCGACTCGCTATCAGTTCGGAGCAAGCCTCAAGCGAAACGGGGACATTGTCGATTTCGCGATGGATGGCGGTGTGACGATCACCCCGCGGCGATTGCGCATTGTGGAGAACACTTCACTCGTTGGAGAGTACACCGTCGTCCTGAACAGGCGACCGCTCGACAACGTCAACGTCAAAGCGACGATCGTGTGCCTTCCACACCCAGCAAACGAGTCGGTGCTCGTGCAGCAGCTCGCGTTCATCAAACTCAACGCTACCGACTGCCTGCTCACGTTTACTCCAAGCAACTGGAACCGCGAGCAAGTTGTGCGCGTGTTCGCAATCGACGACGCGATCGCCGAAGGCGCCCACTACGCTGTTATCACGCACACCACATCCAGCGACGATCCTTTGTTCAACAGTATCAACACGCCATTTCTCTACGGCCGCAACATCACGATGCAAATCGATGACAACGATGTGGCCGGCATCCAGCTATCGCGACGTCACGTGTTTGTCGGTGAAGGGGATCTCGACGACTCGTACGACGTCGTGTTGAGATCGCAACCCTGGTATCCAGTGACTGTCTCGGTTGTCTCACTCCGCACAGCTCAAGCGATTGCAGTGCCCAGCGTGCTCAGATTCGAACCCGAGACGTGGAATGTTTCGCAAACTGTCGTTGTGAGTGCGGTTGATGACGATGTGTCGGAGAATGAACACGGCGGACTCCACTTTGGCGGACGGCTTCTGCATTACAGTGACAGCCTCGACCGTCGATATCGCACAGGACGCCCACAATGTTTCGACGTACCTCGGTGTGATCCTCAAGATCCGAGTGAGTGCCTGAGTGACGACACCACTGTTGAGACCATTCGCGTGTGTGATATGAAGGCACCAAACTGTTTTGCCCGAATGGGGAACGGAGCTTGCATTGTGCGAAGCCGTGACGACCAGCTTCCGCCAACTCGTTTTGGGTTCAATCGTCTGCTGCGGACGGAATCAAATGGCGACGAAGCCGATGGAACACCCCTTACTTACACGGCAATGCGATCCTTGATTGCAGACCAGGCAAACGATTCCACGAGAATGTCTGTGAACACGAACATCAGTGCAATGTACCCGTTCCGGTATCCACCGCCGCGACTCCGCGGCTTTGTTCTCAGCTTTCTCGGAGTTCTAAACATTGGTCAAGCGCAACAAATCCACCAAGATTTCCCACGAACGCTCCAGACAATCTGCAGTGGCTTGGATCGACTGGCTACACACCATTGGACAACTCTCAATTGGCCAGACGGATATTTCCCTCGTGTGCTGAATGCCACTCTCGCAATGTTCGGCGGAAGCGTCACGAAGCGACACTTGTGGCAATGCGGCATGGCAATCTTCCGTCCAGGAAGCTGCGGCATTAACATTAGCATCTGGGACAACGATCCCGGTGTCACGCTTTCAGCCTCTGCTCTGCAAGTGGCTGAGACGTCCATCGCGAGTGATTCGTACGCGCGGTATTCGATCGTGCTAAATGCGCCACCTTCCGCAGTCCAACCGACTTTTCAGTCGTCGTTTTGTGTCGTGCTAAACTCGGATAATTGCGGGCTCTGGGAGGACTTTGCGAGTCTTGCAGCGTCCGTGTATACGCCACCGACCCAGCTGCCCGTGCCCAACGTCAGCGTCGCCATCCTCGGCAATGCCCAAGTGGCTATCTCACCATCGCATGTGACGTTCACAAGCGACAACTGGTTCGTTCCACAGTGGATCGTGGTTCGCGCGGTCAATGACGAATTCGCTGAAGACAGTCTCACAAACACAACGATTTCCCACCGCGTGCAGAACTCGCTGTTTGGGTACACAGACGAACGAACAGCGTTCTGGTTCCAAGGCGCATCGCCGATGATGAACACGCTGTTCTCTCAATGGAGCACCTTCGTTGAATCAGGAGCAATACCGTACAACTACATTCCAAGCGTGATGCACTCACCGCAGCACCGACAGATCAACGTCCAAATCCAGGACGATGACACAGCAGGCGTCATCGTGACAGCCACTCAGCCTCTGAAGCAAATCCAGACACGCGAGTCGGACGATATAGACGACGACTGGGTCGGTGACGTGGTCGAGTCGTTCGCGTTCAGCGATCTCTCTCTCACAGCGAAGGCGTCGGCATCGGCGTCGGCCTCGCTAGGTTTGGGCTCTGCGCAACAAAACGTGCTCGTGTTCGAACTGGACGCAGTCACGTTCATGAAGTTCCACATGCCGCAGCGCCACGAAGGCGACACGCGCCCCGATTTCGTGTTCGCGCGACTGCGAGTGTTTGAGACCCCGTTCAAAGTGATCAACGCTTCCAGCGACTCGGATGACGATTCGACGTCGCCTACCGCGTTTGAGACCCGGTACAGCCTACGCATCACCGTCGTGGACAACGCTTGGACGGCGACTGATGTTGGTAGCGGATTGGTGGAACCTGCAACGGTCAAATTCTTGCCGCAGAGCCACACGATCGAAGTGACCGCGCTGTTGACCAAGCAGCGATTTGTGTCGATCGACGTCACCTCGCTCATGAAGCTCCTGCTCCCCACGCGGCTTCCTGTCGTGTCTCTGCGAATTCAAGTCGTTGGATTATCGAGTCCTAGCGACACTAGTGGCGCGACGGCCAATACGACGACGCATCTTTGCTCGTCGCTCTTTGAACGAACGCTGAGGCCTACCCTGTCGTTCGGCTACTCATTTCCAAATCGACTGCTTGGTGCCACCGCCACGCAAAGCTCCAGTGTCGCCGCAGCATCGATCGCTGTGGATGGCAGTCGACATGGCGTGTCAGCTACGAGTGAAGAGCAGGAGCCATGGTGGGAAGTTACGTTGCCCGACGTGACCAGACTCGGTACGCTCGTGATTTTTGTACCATCGGATCTGAGCCCTCCAAGTCCAGGGGGTTCTCCCATCATTCTCGTTGTTGTGGCTGCGCTCGTGCCATTCGATGGTCAGGCTATGGATATTTCCGAAGCTCAGACAGTTGGGTGTCCTGACGCGTGTCCGCTCGTCCAACGGCTGCCTGTGCGGAAGGCTCTGATCTTGTCGGAGCTGAACGTCGGCATTCAGTCACTACGCATTTATCGAGAAGACTTCGGATCGCTGCAGCTGACCCAAGTGGAGGCCTACGATCCACATCTCATGATCACGCCGGTGGCCAACGGAGCAGGCCGGCACTCGCGACTGAAGACGGACTGGAACGGCCGACTGTGGAGCAACTCGTGGCGGTTGCTGCAATCGGTTCGGCAGTCCGAAGACGAGAATTTGGCCAGAGGCATGCGAACGAGACAGAGTTCGACTGCGCCAGCTGCGGCGGTCAGCTCGCTAGCTGTCGATGGTCAGGTCACCACCAGTTGGGACCCACTCATGCACACCAGCGACTCGATCAATGCTGAAACTATTGCCGGTAGTACCCGCACCGCTGCAGAGAATGACCCGTGGTGGGAGGTCGATCTGGGAGCCATAGTTCCGATTGCGCGAATTGAGTTGTACCCATATCTCGGCGAGCGGGGTCGTGGCTTCTGTGCGTTGGCTTCAAGCTCAACTTCAACAGTCGCTGCTTGGGCTGGCGATCTGTCTGCTTACAGCAAGACAGATGCACTCTTGCAACTGGAAGATCCATTCCAGCAAACGTTCCAGATCACACTGTCGGACGCTTCGCTGAGCAGTGACGGTGACGCCTCGAGCACGAAAGCAATACCGTTTTCGTGTGCGGGAGGCGTCCTGTCGGTCGCGTGGACGGATGTTTTTGCGAAGGCACGGTACGTGACGGTGCAGCGGGCGGGCGTCGCGGTGGTATTGATGCTCAACGAGGTCGTGGTGACGCGATGGAACCCGGCTACGACGCCTCAGTTTGTGCTGCTGGATCTTCGTGGCAGCGGGGTTGCGCCGATTGCGCTTTCAAGCATCCAGCTCTTTGCTCCAACCGAAGATGTAGCGGACGCTTCGTTTGCGCTACCAGTCGCTTACACGATCCACAGCGTCAGCTCGCAACGCGCTGCCTCGGGTGACGGCTCGGCCTCGTCGCTACTGACGGTGTCTACTGCCAACTGCTACGTCGCCGCCAGAGCCTCGTTCCGGGAGTGGATCGTCCTTCAACTTGCCACGCCGACGCGCATCGGTCTGATCGATATCCAGTCGAACATCGACTCGTGTGGAAGCGACGTGTCTCCCGTATCAGCTATGTCGGTATCAGCCCGAGGCCTTTCTCTTGAAGGACTACGGTCGTCGTCCGCAAGCGCGCTGCTGTCCGCGACGCCGACCGCTGAGTGCTCGCTCACATCGTTGGCGACACTCGCCAACCCGACTGCGTCGAGCGGCTGTTCAGCGTTTTTGTGTGACGACGAGTCCTGCCGCGCGGCGCTGTCAGCCCCAGACGGCGTCGCCTTCAGCGACTTCAACGACCTCGTCGCGCTGGGCGTGCCTTCGCTCGCGCCGACGACGCGCTTGCCGCTGTCGCAACAGGAAGCGCGCACGATGGTGCTTCGGGATAATCCTGTGATGCTGTGGCAATTTGACACAGAGCCTCGCGCATCGATTTCCGCGACCCGGTCGATCAGTGCCTACCAGCTAGCCACCGCATCGTCCGCCAAGACTCTAGCCATCGATGAGGGGCTGGAGCAATCATTCTTCTCCAGTGCCGTCGCGGTCCAGCCAGCCATGAGCCCTTTCTCCATCGAGCTCTGGGTCCTGCTAGATTCACCGGTTCGTGGCCTCGCGACGCTGGTGACGTTGGCGACTTCCTCCAAAGCCGCGATTGCTGACGTGAAATGGACGGAGCAGGCACCGAGTGGCGTCTTCACGGTACGAGATCCAAGCTCGGGCGCGTCCTGCGCAGCAAAGTTGCCCACCAACAGCTCCGCGTTCGGCAAAGTCGGCCAGTGGTACCACGTATCGGCATCGTACGACCCGAGCAACGCACGGATCCAACTGTCTGTTCGTTTTCAATTGGCTTCCAAGACGCAAGAAGTGGCGGTGAGTATGAGCAGCGCGTCGTGCAGCCTCCTGCTCATGAGTGCGCGCGACAAAGTCATCCACACTGGAGCCTTCTCTTCAAGTCTGGGCTTTGCCGGGCGAATAGCAAACGTCGCGTGGTACGTGGATGTACTCACGAATCGGCAGTGGCTGGACCACTTTCACGACTTTCTTACCCGTGGGAGTCGCGCTCCTGTGCACAATTCGTATGCGCTGAGCCTGGCCGCGAGGCCGCCGACCGTCGTGACCGTCGAAGTGAACGCCGAGTCAGCGTGCTACCACTTCTCCCTCTGCAACGTCACAGCACTACCGCGAGTCGTGCAATTTACACCGGATAACTGGAACATCCCGCAAAACGTGCGTGTCCTCGCGACGGACGACCAGCTTTACGAAGGGCTCCACCACACTTCCGTGATCCACAAAGTCTCGAGTCTCCCGACCTTCGAGATGCAGTCGTTCGTATCCACCGGAGGCCTTACAGGGGTGGACGCAAGCAAGTGGAAAGAGTATAGAGGCGCTGTGAATGCGCTCGCTCGCGCAGTGGTGTACATGAACGAGTCTAGGGAGCTGATATCAAAAAAGCAGAACCTTCTGGACGAGATGTACGTCAACTGGTCCACGCAACGCGTCAAGTCCACGCTCGTCGCGCGACATCCCTACGCACCTTCACTAGCTGTGGCGAGTGTCGACGTTGAAATCGAAGATGCGACCGTGCCTGGCATCCAGTTTTCCACCAGCTCGCTAATAGTTTCAGAGCAAGGCCGCGGCAACGACTACCAGATTCTGCTTCTGTCGGAACCGACGGATGACGTCTACGTCATGCTCGACACGCAAAGCGACTGCTATCGCGACTGTCTGGTCAGTCCGCTCTGCCCGTCACTCGCCATGGACCCCGATCTCGCGTGCGGTGGTGGATCGGCGGGGTCCAACCTTTGCAATATCACTGTTTCGCCTGATGTTCTCGTATTCACGGCCGTAAACTGGAGCTTCCCCCAGACAGTGCGCGTGCTGGCGGTGGATGATCGGCTGGATGAAGCCGACGTGCACCTCACCACTATTAAAGCGACCTCCAGGTCGCTGGACCCCATCTACAACGGACTGTTCCTCCCTGACATTGTCGTCGCAGTCGAGGACAATGACGACACCGCGATCGACTATTCCACGCTCCAGGTCGAGATGGCAGAAAAACAACCAAACGGAACATTCTACGAACTGACTCTGCTCTCTGAGCCGTGGGCAAACGTCACTGTTGCGATGAGCAACGAAGCCGACGGCTCTTGCTACCGACGGTGTGGCTACCCTTTCGACGAGAAACGCTGCGGGCTACCTCGCCAGCAGTCAGTTTCGAGCGTACACTTGGCTTCCAAGTCTCCGCGAGAGATCCACGAGATCACCGTACGGCTGCCTCGTCCGCGAGTCATGGAGGTGCAGCGCCTCGTGACGTTCTCGGACCATGTGGATCAACAGTTCACCGTCCAAGTCACCGGAGGCTTCGCACCCGAGATCCAAGCAATCGAGTTCACGTTTAACAGCGCGTTTAGGACGCGATTCAAGTCGGTGACGGCGATCACGACAGCGAGTACGTACGTTCGATCGTTCAAGATCGGTGTCACTGGCAAAAGTGTGGCATCGCTGTCCGTCGACGGGTTTGCGACAGCGAGCCAAGTCGAGACAGCGATCAACGGACTCATTCTCGGCCGAAGCGACAATGGCGCGGCCGTTCGAGTGACGCGTGAGCTTCTGTACGAGCAGTCGATGCTACGCTGGCAGGTCACTTTCCTACGATTCATCTCGGATAAGCTTACGTTCCCACTGCTGACGGTCACGCCGGAGACTCTGTTTGAAGGAACACTAAGTCTCAGGCGCGTGGCTCCGATGGTAGCGCCCTCGGGACCACTCGTTCTTCAATACGGGAAGAGTGAGCTGACATCTACGGCGACGTTCCCACTACTCCTGGCCGAGAGAGAGATCGAAGCGCTTCTACGCGATGTTGACACCGTGTATACAGTGCTCGTATCACGCAAGATCGTCGCAGCAGACTCGCCCGCAGCCCCTACGTATGGGTTGTTGTACACGGTGACATTTACAATCGTCGAGTCGTATGAGATCCTGCGAGTCTCCAAAGCCGCCCTCGTTGCGGCCAGCGGCGCACTATCTGCCGACATCTCTGTAATCGTGACAGAGACCCGGCCGCCAGTGCAGATCGGAGGCTATTTTGTGGTCCACTACGACAGTCCGTACGTCAACACATCCGTCAACGCGACTGTCGGGCCGCAGCAGACGAACGCGATCGCGTGGAATGCGTCCGAAGACATTCTGAGCAGCGAGCTGGCGCGACTGCACGGCGTCGGAAACGTCAGCGTAGCGCGGCAGCAGCTGTCGCCTGAGGGCGGCAAGGCCTGGACGATCGGATTCACCGCCAACAACGGTAACCTCTCGTTGCTCACGCCCGTGTCACTGAACCTCACAGGCAGAGGCGTCACCATCCAAGCCGTGTCGGTTGTCGACGGCGTCTCTCTCGGAGGATCGTTCACCGTGGAAATGGGCGGTCCGCTGATCAAGACGAACCCCACCACCAAGCGCGTGTACGACGTCGTGGTGGAGAAGCGGAACACGACGAGCATTCCGTTTGACGCTTCGGCGTCGGCTCTGGCGGCCGCACTCGCGTCGTTGGAGGTGACGGAGCTGGCGAATGTGACACGCGACGGCGTCGACTGCGACGCCTTCGATGTGTGCGAAGGATACGTGTGGACAGTCAGCTACATCAACAGCGCGGGCAATCTGCCGCCCATCCAAGTGTACGGCAACAACAACACGATCACCGGGAGTGGCGCCGCGGTCACAGCACGTACTGTAGCCAACGGGACGTATCTCAGTGGCTACTTCTCACTCGAGCTGGAGCTGCTGGACATCGTGACGAATGTCACACATCGAGCGAAAACGTGGAATTTGCCAGTGAACGTGAGTGCGGCTGGCATGGACCAAGCTCTGGAATCCGTCTACTTTGTCCGATCCAACCGAGAGGCCGAGTTCGATCCGGAGACGCGACTGAGTCGCGGTATGCTGTTCGACAAGGGCGTGCGAGTATATCGAGAAGGTCCGTACCTAGATGGCGGGTACACCTGGCGACTGGACTGGGCGATCGAGGATTACGAGCGGTTCCAAGACTTGCACATCACCATCGACACGACGCTTGTCACACAACTGATCGAGCCGCTCCCGGTCCCATCCAAGCTCGATTTGACAGGTGCGCCGCGCTGTAATGCCATCCCAATGGCGCGCTTCCAGCCAGATTCGACGGATCCGTTCAACCTGCGAGGCTTCTGCGTCTACGACCTTGCCAACGTGACGGTGCAAGAGCGATATCTGTGCAACTACACTGTGGAGAATCCGTGGATTGTGTTCACGCCGAGCAATTGGTGCCTGCCGCAGCGCGTGGAGCTGACGCCGGTGGACGATTCCATCGACGAGGCGACGATCCAGAACGGCGATGTCACCTTCTCGATTGTCACACACACCGTCTTTAGTGACGACCTCATCTACAGCGCGCTGTCGCTGGAGCGTGTCCTGGTCGCAGTTGGCAGCGACGACGTCGCCGAAGTGCTTGTGTCGGAATCGCACTTGGCCGTGAGCGAGAACGGAGCGATCGTCGCGTTCTACGAGGTCGTGCTCACGACAGAGCCCCTCTACGACGTCAAGATCGTCGCATTGCCGTGGCTCGACAGCGCCGACACCAAGTGCTACCGCTTCGGACTGTGCAACATCACTCTGGACGTGGATGCGTTCGTGTTCACGCCGCGCGACTGGAACGTTCCGCAGCGCGTTGTGGTCAAGGCGACCGACGACAAGCTGGACGAGTACGACACGCACGAGACCGGCATCTCGCACGTGTCGTACAGCAACGACCTAAAGTACCACCAGCTGCCTGCGATCCCGACGATCCATGTTACGGTGACTGACAACGACGACTCGGGCTTCTTTGTCAGCAAGTCGAGCGTCAACGTGACTGAAGGTGGGGTGGAGGAGACGTACGAGATCGTGTTGGGCTCGGAGCCGTTCGCCAAAGTCACCGTGGACGTCCAGAATGTGGCGACGAAGGGCAACTACGCGACTGCGTTCCCGTCCAGACTGGTGTTCACGTGGCTCAATTGGAGTGAGCCGCAGACGGTGCGCGTTGTGGCAGTTGACGACGACACGCACGATCCGCTCGACTCGTCCAGTGTGATGGTCCATTCGATCGCGACCAACGACTTGATTTACGCGGGCCTAAAGAGCCTGAGTAGCATCCGTGTGTCGATCGACGACAACGACGTGTCGGGCATCGACGTGTCGATGCCCTCGATGGCGGTGGAAGAGCGCACTCAGCCGTATCGGTACGCTGTTCGCCTGATGTCGGAGCCGTGGTTCCCTGTGTTAGTGACCCCGAACGGCGCCAACGACTGCTACGCCCGAGCCACAACGCAAGAGCGCGTGTGCAACGCCAGCATGATTACGACGGCCGTGTACTTTGGCGCTGGGAACTGGAGCGAGTGGCAGTCGGTCGATTTTCTGGCATTTGACGACTCGCTTGAAGAAACGCCCGTCCACGCAGCGACGATCACGCACGCGTCCAGCAGCACGGATCCGCTCTACGTGCTGGACGACTACGCAGACAACCGCCTCGTGCTCGCGATCACCGACAACGACGTCTCGTTCGTGAACATCTCGCTCGCCGTCAGCCGCACCACAACGCGCTCTCGCCTCCACGTCGCAGAAGGCGGCTTCAACGACTCATACTCGGTGGTGCTCATGACCGAACCCTACGAAGACGTGGTCGTGACGGTGCTGCCGCGAGTGGAGCGCATCGTGAGCATCGACACGACAATTCCTCCGTT
This sequence comes from Pythium dissimile, assembly GCA_023336445.1. Lineage (NCBI taxonomy): Eukaryota > Oomycota > Peronosporomycetes > Pythiales > Pythiaceae > Pythium > Pythium dissimile. The sequence goes on along the minus strand of JAADWZ010000119.1, from coordinate 28,436 downwards.
TGACGCGCCGCAAGTCGGCGCTACGCTTGGATCCAAGCTTTCGTCAGTGTCGTCGGGCAGCCTGCCGCTTGTGTTCACGCCGCTGGATTGGTTCATGCCGCGCTTGGTTACAATCTTCGGCATCGATGACGAAGTGCCTGAAGGCCCGACGCAGTTTTCGGCCATCTCTCACCAAGTGGCCAGCGCCGACCCAAAGTACAACATCTCGAACACCACGCTCGGCATCGTCGACGTCGCCGTCATCATCAGCGATCGTGAAGCCATTCCGCCGCCGCTACCGGCCTCGGCTTTGTTCGATTTGACGGGAACTCATATCCTAATCGCCTTCGACTCGACGGTGTACCACGCGGCGACGATGGCGATCAGAGCGGCAGTGACGGGTTCGGTGTATTCGCTCAAGTTCCCCAGTTTCGCGTGTTCGTTGATCTTCTCCAGCGCGCTGACGTCGCTCGGATCTGGGGCATCCTGCGCCTGGCGATCCGATCTTAAGCAGCTCATTGTGACGCTGGGCGTTGGCGCCACGATCCTCCCGGGTGACGCGCTGTTGCTTTTTGATTGCACGTCGTTCGCCAGCCAAGTCTGCCAGTCCATGTACGTGATACGCGCGCGCCACACTAGTCGGTCGTACACGCAAGCAGCCATCAAGGTTCAAGCCGACTCGGCGGCGATGGCCAAGCCCATGATCATCATCAACGCGCCCGACCAGGTGGGAACCTGCGGCCCCTGGCGTGTGGACGCGTCCCTATCCACGGGGTCGGCTGGTCGTCCGTGGAAGGAGCTGTGGTGGCTTGTGCTGCCTCGCAGTGCTGTCGCCGCGGCAACCGTGACGCCCGATACGTGGGTTCAGACCAGTAAAATCCTGTTTGTTGCTCTGGATCCAATTTGCACCAAGTACGACAAGGCCAAGAAGCTCGTCAAGACCGATCTCTCGAGTCAACTGTCCGCGTTCATCACCACGCTTGAGCAGCTACGAACTATCTGCTACTTGCGATCACTTGTTGTGGCAGCCTCGACGAATAGCGCACTACACTTCCACGTCAACAGCTCCGAGCTGCAGCCGGACACGACTTACGTCGTCGGCTTGTCGCTGACCAACGCGTTTTCGCAGCAGACTGCTGTCGCGCAGAGCGTGTTCGTTGGCAAAGTGCCGAGTCCGACGGTGTTTGCTGTCAGCGAAAGCTCGCTGCAAGTCTCTCGAGGTGAATCTGCGCAGCCAGTGATTCTCCAGGCGGACGCGACGCTCAGCTGTCTGCTTCTCGCAGGCGCCCAGCTCAGCTTCCGGTGGTTTGCCACTGCCTCCGACACTGACGAAGGTGGCTCGCCAGTGGTGCTGAACCTCAACGCAACCAACTCGGCCATGGACCCACGAGTATTTCGCGTTCCCCGTTCGCAACTTGCCGCTGGCAAAACGTATCGCTTCCGCGTCGAAGCGTCGGTGCCTTTGGCCGCCACAAGCAGCGCGTTCTTTACGATCAAGGTCGTCAGCAGCCCTCTAGTGCCTGTGTTACAAGGCGGCAACCGCGCTGTGGGCGAGAAAGACACATTGCAGCTCACTGGCTCGTCTTCTGTCGATCCCGACGTCACTCCCCAGGCGTTTGGGTACGCGTGGCGATGCGAAGACTGGACGAACGAGACGAAAGCCAGCGTCGCGACGATTCCGTGCATGAATGTGTCGACGACGCCCGCGGCTCCAATCTCGCTGCCAGCGTCGGCAGCGGAGCTCGGAACGCTGACGATTGAGCCGTATACGCTGGCGCCGCAGCGAACGCTGCGCTTCTTCCTGACAGTGAGCAAGTCGACTGACGGCGCCATCAAGACCACGCGCAGCACCACGACCCAGACGACCATTTGGACGACACCGGGCAGTGTGCCTGAGGTTTCGATAGTGGCGTCAGCGCTCAAGCTCAGCCCGACGAGCAGACTCACGCTCCGCGCGGTCGTCAAGTCGACGTATCCGTATGTTGCGCGCTGGCTCGAAGACCAAGGCGACCTCGGCCTTCCGGGCGAGACGAGCAACGTGACCACCCACAGCGCGTTTGCGATGGATCTCACGACCCCGAGCAACGCGATCCGTCGCAACTCGCTGACGCCGGGACAGCGCTACACACTACGTCTGGTTGCGACGGATATCAACGGCAACCGCGGCTTTGGGCTCGTGAGCTTCGTCGTGAACGCGCCTCCGTCCCCAGGCCGGTTCCACGTCTCCCCGAAGGAAGGCGACGCAATGGTCGACGCGTTCTTGCTCGAGTGTTCGCAGTGGACAGATGACGCCGAAGACTTGCCGCTGCGCTACTCGTTCGGTGTGCTGCCAACCGCGGTGTTCGAGACACTGGCAAAAAACCTGACACTCGTTCGCCAGCGGATTCAGCCTATTGGCGGAGACCAGCTGCTGCCGTTGAGCTCGGCGACGATGCTCCCAGCTCAAGGTCATCTGGCCAGCGTCGACATGACTGTGGTCGCGTTTATTACTGATACGATGGGTGGGGTGGCAATGGCATCTGAGTCAATTACCGTTCACATGCCGCCAGCGGCGACCACTGAGCCAGTGGTGTTCGCCTCCGCGTTGCTGACGGCCCAGAACGCGAGCGACGCCGCAACAAAGACCAAGTACCTGCTTTCTGCGGCGCTCGTGATCCAGCGAGCAATGCACAGAAACGATTCGTCTAGCAGCTGCCACAGCTCCGGCTCACCCGCCGATGTCTGCTCCGGTCGAGGCACGTGCAATGTGGCAACGCGGGCGTGTGTGTGCGATAGCGGTTTTATGGGGCCGTTGTGCAAGTTCACCGTCGCCGAGATCCGCGTCGTCAACGACGCGATTCTGTCGTCTCTGGCCAGCAGCTCAGTGCAGAATGTGGAGCCTTCGTCCTCTGGGCTCGCCCAGCAGGCGCTTGTAGTCGACACGGTCATCCAGTCGTCGACGGTGGCATTTGACTCGAGCCGACTGGATCAAGTGACGTCGCTGAGTTACGCTATCGCTCAGAACGCGTTCGCGTTGCAAGATCCTCAGAGCTTTCTCGACTCAACCGGTGCGACGCTGCTGAATTCGATGTCGACCGTGCTCTCGGCGAGCTCCGCCTCCTCTGCAACTGACGATGGCTCTTCTATGGCGTCTCCACCAGCGCGACGTGCTCGGCGCCTAGCTGTAGACGATGCGTCGTCGCCCGGGTTCTCGTCCGCTGCGAGTGCGTGCACGATCGAGACCGCGAACGCCGCGACGCGGTTCCGGAAACTGATCGCGACGCTCCAGTCACTCGCGGCCATCGCGAGCCAGGATTTGCTGCCGGGTGAGACTCCGGCGCAGCTCGCATCCGACCAGATCACGATGACGATTGGAGCCGGCAGCCGGCTGCAGACGTTGCTGCACGTGAACCTCACCAGCGTGGCGGTGATCTGTCTCGGTGCTGCCACCGACTCGGATTTGTTCCTCCACACGTTCCAGCTGAAGGGGTCGCCGCATCCGTCGTGCTCACTCAAGGCTGCGACCGCCTTGTCGGACTCTTTCGTCGTCGCGGTGCATAGCAAGGCCACGCTGTCGGCGACGCTTATGGGCTCAACGAATGGCGTGGTCACGCCACTGGCTCTTGCAAGCAGCAGCCCGTGCGTCTCTCAAGCTGCTGCGAACAACGCTGCGGCGGGGAAAGCCGCGCGCCGCCTCGGCTCGGCGGACGCTGGCGGCGCACAGTGGTATCCGCTCATCGCGCTGTCGATCCCCCACGCACGAGCGCTCAGCGCAGTGGAGCAGCGGAAGTTCACGACGGGCTGCCGGGCGTGGAACGCGCTCAATGGCGCGTGGGACCGTGACGTGTGCTACAAGGACGACATGCAGAGCACAACGAGCGCAACCGTGTGTTTCTGCGGCGACATCAGCGCTGCGCCGGGCCTGGAAGTATTGGTCACATTGGAAGAACGTCTAGATTTCAACGCGCTCTCCAAGGATCTGTACCGCGACGACGCAGCGTCGATCGTTGGATCCATCTCGATGGCTGTGTTGCTTGGGCTGTTTCTTCTTGGTGGCAAGTTCGGACAGATCCAAGACCGTGCAGACGACAAACACGACAAGCAAAAGACCATTTCGAGCCTCAACCGGTCTAAGTGGAGCGAGCTCCAGCAGAGGACGGACGGGTGTCGCGTCGACGACTTTGCCGTGTTCATGGCCAAGCGCGACCAGCAAGAGGAAGCGCCCACCGCGCTCTCGGACTCGAGTCTGGCGCCGGCCGGTGGCTCGACGGCGTTGATCTCGAACGCTCAGTTTGTTCAGCTCGCTGAGGACGGCCAAGTGAGCATTCCGAACGAAACGCGCGTGCTGTTCGGCTCAAGCGCTCGGAACCAAATCCAGTTTACCACGCTGACGAAGCTGTTGCGAGGCTGCAACGTGATTCTCGCGGCCATTGGGCTGATCAGCGGATTTGTTGGGATCGATTTCTATCTGGTGCTGGGCAACAGCACGTCATCCGACCTCGTGTTGGTCCTGTACGGCAAGCCCATTGGCCTCTTGCTTATGGTCTTTGCTGCAACCCTTGTGTTGCTCGGGCTCTGGGGATGCTTCCTGACCAAGGGCACCGACGCTTCGTCCCGGATCGCCGCGTCGTTCTACTCGACGCTGCTGCTGCTCTGCGTTCTCGCGCAGCTTTTCTTTGTGCTCCTCGCGTTTCGGTACCTTGACGACCTGGAAGAGCTGCCCGCGGCAGGCGCTCGCTCGCTTCGCGCTGTGTGGAACTCGCTCGCCCCGCACCGCCTGGACGACATCCAGCGAACGTACGGCTGCTGCGGCTTCTCGTCGATCGCTGACGCCACGGTGGCCGGTGACTGTCCCGAGGAAGCGCTGGACGCGTCGCCGCCGCGCACGTGCGTCAAAGTCGTCGAGGCGCATGCCCGCGCGCTGTTCGCGACCTCGTTTGGCTTCCTCCAAGCGGTTTTCCTCGCCCAAGCGGCTGCGTTGGTCGTGATGCACACGCTGCGCTCTTGGCGACGGCTACGGCTGAGCCAGCTCGCAGATGAAACGGCTTCCCACGACGCCGTCATGTTCGTCTCAGTTGTGGACGTGGTGATTCACTGCACCACACCGCCAGCGCTGCAGCTGCTGCTAGGGCTCACAGCTACCATTGTGTTCGCTGGCATTGACCTCCTCGCTCAGCTTCATGTGCTAAGCAACACGGTGCTTGCGGGACTGTTGGGCATCGAAATCGGAGCTGCCCACCTAGCGTTGGGCGGCGTCTACGCGCTTGTCTTGGCACGAGGCTTGTTCGCGTTCCACCGACGCGACGCTCGTAGCCTCCAGTGGTTCACGGCGCTCACCATAGCGTGTCTGCTGCTAACAGTGGCGGTCTTTGTCTTTGTCGACCGCTTCCACGACCACTGGCTCCTAGATCCAGCGATCGTCGACTTCATTCACGCCAAATACCTGCTTCTTGCTCGCGATGCGCTAGTGGAGGTCGAAACCTCGCTTGAGTGCTGCGGATTCGACAGCCACGACGAAGGCGCTTGCGTGGTGCCGTCGGCCAACGCGCCTGCGATCGCCACGTGCCGCAACGTCGTGCTCGGTGTGCTGAACCGCGAACTGGACACGCTCGGTCGTCGCGTGTTTACGTTTGCAGCAATCCAAGCGGCCGTGATGGTCGTCGCTGCACTGACGAGCGTCCGCATGAAGCGGTTCACTTCAACCTCTCAAGTGCTGCCGTTGGCTGCAGCTCGCTCTCCTCCGGCTGCCGTAGTCTCGTTCACTCAGACGCTTGTACACCACATCAGTTGCTTCTTTGTCGTGCTGATCGGCTCGGCCGCGTTCGCGTTTGGCCTCGTGGTCATTGGCGCGGGCCTGGATGCCATGTATCAGCTCAACGTGCTGCATCTGTCGGCTCTGCTCCGCGTCTTTGACCGCCACGTCGCCGTATATTTGCTATCAGCGGGCGCCTCTATCGCGGCGTTTGGCGTTCTCGGGGTCAGTGTCGCGTGGTCCACAACTCACCGCTTCCACCGCCGGCTCGCGTGGGCGTTTGTTGGCGTCAGCGCCGCGGTCTTCGTCGCCGCGTTCGGCTTCAGCGGCTTTGCCTACCGTGTTGCGCACGTGCCGCTCAACGACGAGGCGCTGGACGAGCGATTCGAGTCGTTTTGGACCGCCACGTCGCCCCAAACCACGCGAGTTTTCCTGCAGAATGCGCTCTCGTGCTGCGGATACGACAAAATCGAACGACTGAACGGATCGGTCGTGTTCACGGATGCCGGCGAGATGTCCGCGTGGCGTCTCGACGCGGTCGCGGTCGAGGCTGACACGTATGTGATCACAGCGCCAGCTGCAAGCCCGCGCCGCCGACTCAGCGTCGCAGTTCCCACTCCGCGACGGCTGACCCAAGTCGCATGCCCAGCCTCAGCGACGGACCCATGCGCGCCGAGCCTCAAGAGCTACGTCAAGCGCGTCGCCTCACGCGCGTTCCAGCTGTCGATCGCGCTGCTCGCGTGCGTCACGACAGCGGTGGTTGCCGTCGGAGCGCTGCAGTGGCGACCACAGACCAACGGCGGCGCTCCATGGTCGTGGACAGGATATGTGGCGTGCGTGATGTTTTTTGTCGTCTGCACCACGTCGGTCCTCGTTGCGCTGGCGTCGCTGTTCCTTGGGCTGGACGTTGTGATGCACTGGTCGTTGTTCAGCTCATCCATCCTCCAGCTGGTGTTCCCGCGCTCCATCGGCGTCGCCTTCTTCCTTTACGCTTCCTGCCTCGCGTTCGTCAACGTGTACGCCGCCCAGGGCGCCACGCACGGTGTCGTGCACCGCGTCTTCCTCCAGTCGGTGGCGCGCGCCCTCCTCGTTCTCAGCGGTGGGCTCTGCGTCGGGCTCACGGGCTACGCGTCCCGCTACGGCGGCACAGCGTGGCAGAGCCACCTCGGCGAGTTCCTCGATCGTCAGTGGGACACCCTCACGCCGCTCACGCAGCACCGCCTCTCGCTCGAGTTTCAGTGCTGCGGGTTCAACGACCCTGTCGTCGTCAAGGGGAAAGGTGTCGTGTTTGACCGGCCAGCGGTCGGCTATGCATGCTCTCTAGCATCGGCTCGCGGCTGCCGCCACGTCATGGAGACGCAGATCGGCGAATGGTTGGGCCGGCTCTTCGTGCTCTCGCTCTCGCTGATGTTGGTGGAGACACTCGCGCTCGCGTGCGGGCTGCTGATTCTGCGCGACCTACGGCTCAGGAAACACCACGACTGGTTCGTCATCGTGAGTCGCTTGCGCTTCGCCGCCGGGAGATACAAAAGCGAACTGCGCCGCTCGCACCTGCTGCTGTCGGTTCTGTCGCTCTTCGACCGCAAGGCCACGCGCGCGCAGCGTCTCACGAGTGTTCTCTGCGGCCTTGCGACGTCGCTGGCTGTCTACAGCGCGTGGTTTGCCCACGAAGGCTGCCACCGCCACGCGCTCAAATCCTGTCGGCAGCCGGACGCGTGGGGATTCCTGGGGATGGGTCTTTTCTACGGCGGGTTTGTGGGCTTCGCTGCACAGGTCATGGCCCACGCGCTGTTTGAATCGGTTCGCAACCGAAGCGACGATGAGACCAGCGAAGTCGCTGTCACGCGGCAGCGCAAGGAGAAGGCGCTGCTCTTCCGCGGGGTCTTCAGACGCCGACCCCAGCCTTTCGCGGACCTCACGGCGTCGACCGACAAGGTGGCGTCCGTGGCCACCAACTCCTCTTTCGCGGTCTCCGCCGTGCACGCGACGACCGATGAGCGGTGGTACACGTGGCTCTCACGCTTCACGCACTCGCTCTTTTGCGGCGTTGGCGCGCTGCTCTTTGTCTTCGGCTGCGGGCTCGCCACGTTCATGTCGCTCGTCTTGTTGGGCTTCGGTGACTCGCTCTACCGAGTGCAGTTGGACCAGGGCCCAAAAGAGGTGCTGGCTTTCGGCATGCTGGTCGCTGCCACCGCGCTGCTCGCGTGGCTCGCGATCGATGTCAAGTTCCGGTACCCAAACGGCGGGCGCAGCGCGTTTGTGTTGGTCGCCGTCGCTGTCGCCGCGGCCGTGCTGCTCGGTGGGCTCTGCGTTGGGCTGTTCATGGTCAGTCAGACTCTGGATGAGGACGCGACCAACTGGACCATACGCAACACCAACTTCAGCGTCCCGCGGCGCCTCGAGAGCGTGTGGAAAAGCGATGCGACGGGCTTTTTCCGCCGCCAGGTGCAGAACGAGCTCCAGTGCTGCGGCTTCCGCGATGCCACGGACGCCGCCTTCCGCCCGTGTCCGCCCGGGACGACCGTGAATGTTGAGTACGAGGCAATCCGCGTGGATGGCCGTATCGTGATGGAAGCCAAAGAGGAGACGCGGGACCTTGGCGGCTGCTACGCTGTGATGCTCTCGAGCTTCCACTCGCTGGTCGAGCAGATCGCGTACGTCTGCGCCGCCGTCGGGGTCGCGCTACTGCTGCTCGCCGCTAGCGCGCTCTTCCTCGCGCACGATGTGAGCACCGCGAAAGACGCCAAGCTCAAGCTCCGCATGGCGACGGCGGGTGCGTCCGCCGACGTGCGCCAAACATTCGAAAAAGTCGTCGGGCTCAAGATCGCGGCGCCGGCCCGCGGGAAGATTCTCTCCAAAATGCTGTCGAGCAGCCTCGAAAGCGTCGCCCCGCACGTCATCAACGAGCTCTCGACGGGTCCACTGGTCTCTTCGACGCCGACAACTGAGCAGTTAGCTGCCACCGTCAAACTCCCAAACGGTCACGTCGTCTCGTCGTCGCTCACAAGGAACCGATGGGACCAGGCGACCGCCGCTGCAGCCGCCGCCAATGTGCCGTATCCAGCGTGGATCGTCCGCATTGTGTTCGCGACGTGTGGGCTGTGGCTAGTGGCCATGTGCTACGTGGTGGTGGTCAACTCGCTTGAGCTGGGTGTGACGACTGCCTGGCGCTGCATCGCCGCATGGGCTGTAGGCGTGTTGTTCCACCTCGCGCTCGTCGAGCCGTTCGTCGTGTTTTTGCAGGTCGTTCTCTCCACGCTGAGGCTCTGGTGGGAAGCCACGGCAATGGCGCGCCTGCTGCGCTACAGCCGTGGCGCGCTGCGCATCCGTCCGAGCGCTGAAGGCGACGCCGCGCGCTACTACGCATCGCTCAGCCTTTACGAACGCATTCGCTTCAACGCCGCCGTGCGCATCCAGCGGCGGCTCGCCACACGACTCGGCCGACGTCGGTTCTTACAGACGATGCGCGAGCGCCGCGAGCAGTCCCATCGCCTTCTCGTCGCGCACCGGCGCCTCACGCTCAAGCAATCCATCGACGGGTTCACGGCCGACGAGATCGACGCGTTCCGCTTGCTTTTCCAAGACGCAGACCCGGCGCGTCTCGGGCTCGTGTCCTACACGGTCATCTCGCAGTCCATCTACCAGCTCGGGGTGCGCGTGGACGCCGCGCTGGTTCGCGGATTCCTCCTGGAACTCGACCCGGCGTACGCCGACCTCGTTGACTTTGAGCACTTTCTCTACGGCATGCACCGCGTGCGCGTCCACCACCAAGAGGAGCAAGAGGTGGCCGACACCACCAAAGCTATGACTGCGGACGAGCGCGAGGCCGCGGCGCTGGCCAAGGAGCAGTTTGTGAGCTCGTCGTTGCGGTTTGGGCCGAGCGCTGACCCACAGTCGCGCGTGCTCGTCAAGCGTCAAAACCTGATGCGCGAGTTGCGCGAGGAGCGCGAGTCTCTGTCCTACCGGCTCATGAGCAAAGTCAGCAAGTTGCCGCCAATCCTACAGCGCGGTCGCTCGGGTCACGTCGGTTTGCCTGCTGTGGAAGCAGAGAACTTGCGGCCAGGTACTGACGGCGGGCTGGAGCTGGTGGCGGCGGTGGCCGCGGCGGAAGACGCCACGCCCACGGGGTCGTACGTCCTACTGCAGAACCGCAAGCTGTCGCCGAAAAAGCGCGCGCTGGAAATGATGCTCAAGAAGAAGAGTCGCGAAGAAAAAGAAAAAGTCCGCGCAACGACGACGACGATGCCGACGACGACGCTCACGACACCGACTGGAGACGCCGCGAGACGCTCGCCGCGCAAACTCGTACCCAACCTGCGATTTCCCAGCTCGCCGCGCAAGCAGAAGCGCGAAGACGTTTCGTTTCCCGAGGCGACTGCTATTACGACGATCGTTGAAGCTGACGAGACGGAGCCGTCTTCGCCGCAGAAGGTCGTGGTAGCAACGTCGGTCGACTCCCACAGCGGAGCACGCCAACAAGGCGGCGCGCTGCCCGACGAAGAAGCGAAGCCGCTCGGTACGCGCATGCTGCTGGCCAAGCAGACAGCGAGCGCCGGGAAGCACAAGGTGATGGAAAACATGCTGCACAAGCAGAGCGAACGTGCGACAGCAGCCGTGAATGTGGTGGTCGCCTTGGACACCAGAAGTGATGGCGAGGGTGACGGCGGAGACCAAGCGTCAACGTCCGCCGATACACCCCGCCCAGATGGTGCTGAGGCGCAACCGACGACGGCAGAAAAGCGTGAGAAAATCACTGGCGCCGCCAAGAGCAGTCTCGAGAGGGCGTTCAAGAAGAAGGCGGCGTCCGCGAGCCTCCCCACCGCGAAGCGCTGATCGCAAGTTGCTGTTTGTACATATCAAAATCCATATCTAGCTTAACATGGTATTATCCATATCTGAACGACCACCATTCCGCTTGGCTGGCGCGTGTCAGAGGAGCTCCATCATCAATCTCCATCAGTGGAGCTGCTCGCCCAATTCTTTGTCTCATGACCGCCAGCGAGCGTCAACCAGCGCCAGACGCGCCGCGCCGCACGAGCGTGCCGCTCTCCCACAAACGCGTCCCCACCGAGATGCGCGCGCCCGCGGACCACGCGAGTCTCGTCTACGCGGCGCTCGTGGCCACCGACGTCGACATTTCGTCGCTGCGCGCGCACCTGCTGGCTCTGCCGGAAGAGCAGTGGCAGGAGCCGTACAGCCGCGCGCACAATGTCTACTTCCAGCGCCCATTCCACGACAAGCTGGGCGTGAACAACATTATGTGTCTCTTCTCGGACACGCAGCTGGAGAACGTCTTCGAGCTGCCGTTCTACGAACGCTACCGCCGCTTCCTCGAGCCCATCTTTGAGCGCGCGGGCATCCAGCCGGCCCAGGTGGTACGCTGTCTTTTTGCGCGCATGCCCGGCGAGACGCTCATCCCTCCACACCACGACAACGGTCCCTGGGTGAGTAAGACCCACCGAGTACACGTGCCCATCGTCACGTTTGCCGACGTCGAGTTCAAAAGTGGCGGCGTCGATGCGACAATGACGCGCTTCGCATTCAACGAAGGCACGATCGTCGAGCTCAACAACGCAGCCAAGCACAGCGTGTGGAACCCGAGCAAGCGTCAGCGCATCCACCTCATCTTCGACTACGTGGAGGACGTGCAGAGCGCGTGCATCATACGTCACGTCCTCCCGCCGGGTCAGGCGTGTCACCAAGTGCGCGGCCGCATCGAGCTATTGGCGGAAGGCGCAGACGGTAAGAACCAGCGCTCCGAGGCGCAGCGCAAGGCCTCGAAGTTGCACAGTGAGGTGGAGAAGCTGCTCAAGACCCACGTGGGCGCCGAGGCAGCGACCGCGGTGCTCATGGCGAGCCGCCACTATTTCATCGAGCAGATAAATGCCAAGACATTTGTCCGAACTGTACGTCGCGCGCTGCGTGTCCAGAGCGACGAAAAGCTGGCCGACCAGGTCTGGTTCAAACTGATGGAGATGTTCGGTCTGGTCGACGCGTATGCCAAGCGCGAACTACTCGACGCCAGGAGCCTGGACGTGTATGCACCCAACTGGGTCATCATTGGTGCCCAAAAGAGCGGCACGACGTCGCTGTATGAGTATCTGAGCCAGCACCCACAGTTACTCAAAGGCCGACGGCGCGAGCCGCACTTTTTCGACTGGAACTGGGACGCCGCTCTCCAATTCAAACTGCCGGAGCGCGAGGACGCGGTGTTCCAGAAGATTCTGAGCGAGTTTGCAGCGGCGAGACGCAGCACAGGCGACGTCGACGGCGACGCGTGCGAGATCGAGGAGAACGGCGACGAGAAGCGCGAGGATCTGATGGGCAACAGTCTCAACGACATGCGGTGGGTGGTGTTTTTTGTCGTTGCCGGAGTGATAACGCAGACTGGCTGACCTGAAATGTTGCGATAGCGCCAAGTACTTGGCGTCTTTGCAGTGTGAGGACGTGGGTGCGGTGCTCCAGCCGCCCATGCAGATCGGCGAGTCCACGCCCAGCTACTTGCTGTACGGGGAGCGTGTCGCCCGCCGCATGCGTCAGGTATGTCCAAGACTAGCGTTGGGCTCGATACAAAGTCGTGCCTAATTCTCTGTCTATTGCACAGCTATACCCCAACATGAAGCTGATCGTGATGCTACGCGACCCGGTCAAGCGCGCGTTCTCGCATTTCCAGATGACCGCAGACCCGACTGGCACGCCCGCACAGCTCAAGATGCGCGAGCCCGTGCGCGGCAAGAGCTTCGAGCAGGTGGTGGACGAGGACCTCGCGCTGCTGGCGCATGCCGACGTCGCGTCAACGCCGATCGACAGCGTCTCGAGCAGCGCGGTGGACGCGTTCCAGAGCTACGCGGACGCACTGTCGCAGCGTCACGGCGCGCAGGCGTACGTGGGCCGCGGACTGTACGCGCTGCAGCTGGCGCTGTGGCTGCGCGTGTTCCCGCGCGAGCAACTGCATGTGGTGAATCTGGACGAAATGCAGACGCCCGAGGGCACGCGGCGCGTGGCGAACGAGGCGTTCGAGTTTCTGGACGTGGTGCCGCACGACGTGGAAGACACCGAGCGCAAGAACACGCGCATGTACGGCGCCGCGGCCGAAGCTACGCTGCAGCGGCTGCGCGCGTTCTATGGGCCGTTCAACGAGCAGCTCTTCGAGCTTCTGGGCCGCCGCTTTAATTGGTGAGTTGCTGGCTGGAGGGTCGCAGACATGGCTACACTTCTCCGAATAGATTTCTGGATTGGATTGGAAATATAACAGATCGAAATTATCGATTTTCGATTCTAACAGAAGTGGTCGGGTTTAGAAGGAACCATCGCAACCTCAGCAGCGTCGGTATTGCTGAGAGCTTCCCGAGCAGCAGAATGATCGAGGAGGAGGAGTGGTCCAAGGAGCAGGAGGCGAACCGCAAGCCCGGGCAGAAGCACCCGACGCCCTCACCCGTTCGTGCTTGGCATGCGTAGTGCGCGCGTTGTCGCCTCTCACACTCACGGTGGTTTGTCGTAGGGCTTTGCGGACCGCGTCTTCTACGAGAGCTTGCTGCAGCAGAGGCCCGAGAGCCGCATGGCGCGCAAGTGGTGTCTTGAGTACGGCGTGCTCAAGTGGGCGGAGGCTGAAGCGCTGTGCAAGGAGTTGGGCATTGCCATCAACGTCACGCGGCCGTCCAAATCGCCCACCGCGGGTGGCGCCAAGAAAAATGCGGCCGCGGCCAAGCGCGGGAAGACCAACTACAACAAGCAGGAGGCGCTGGCTGCCGCTGAGATGGGGCTCGGCGGCAACGGCGGCTTTGAAGGCATCGGGCTATCGACGCTGTAATGTTACTCGTTTAAAAACAGAAAAATACCATATTGTTTCCCATCTTCGCTACCTTGTTGTGCACGCACTGGCCAGGTACTCCAGCACCAGCAGCGAGCCGCGCTTGTCCAGCACCTTGTTGTACTCGGTGCACTGCGCCGAGTGGACGCAGGATGGGCAGCCACTGCGACACGTGCACTCGCAAGCGAGCGCGAACGCGCGACTGGTGATCTCCGGCAGGCAGCGCACGATCTCCTCCACGATGCCGCTGCCACCTTCGCGTCGCTCGTAGATGGTCACACGGTTGGGGCTGCATCGTCCATTTTTTGTGAGAATACCGTACAAGAGCAAATAGTGATGGCGCCGACTTACCGTATCCGCAGCTCGAAGGGGTTGTAGTGCTCCGTGTTGATGTCGCCAGCGTCGCAGAGCACGAAGAGCGGCACGACCGCCATGAGCATGTGGCCCACGCCGTGGAGCGCGCCGCTCCACACAAATGACGCGGCCTCGACCTCGCGGCGCAGCGCGTGCGGCAGCTCCAGCCACACGGCGTGACCGAAGCTCTGCATGGGTGGCAGCAAGAACTCGGTCGAGTGGAGCACGCGCATCGTGCGCTTCTCCATCAGTGTCGCGCCAAATACCGACGTCGTGACCGACACGTCGCCTTCGCACACATAGCCGGCGCTGTCAGTCGGCTCCTGCTGCTGGTGTGGGTCACTGAAAGTTCTATCACCATCCACTGGTGGTGGTGGTGGCGGCGGCGGCGCTTGGACTTTGCGTCGGCGCTGCACTTTGACCACATCGACTTCAGTGTAATCTCGACACGACGTGAAGTACGTGAGCGGCTGGGGGCAGCGCAGCGCGAACGCGATTTTTTGGTCCGTGTCCAGCCGTGTGATGATGTACTCTTGCGCCTGGTGGAGGTAGACAGCCGTCGGATAGACCTGGAAAAACACGAGCTCGCCCGGGATCTGATCCAGCACGAGCTGCTCGCCGTCGTCCGTGACGACCTGGTAGTTGATCTCCGAGATGCTGCGAAGGTTGATCGCGCGGACCGTCTTTGGCGCGCACGAGTGCAGGCGAAAGCCCCCGCCGTCGCCCGCGGTGCGTGCCACGAGCTGCTGCTGCTGGGCGAGCGCTCGGATCAGCGGAGTCACGCTTGACTCCTCAGATGGATCTCCGAAGATGAACGCGTCCACGTACGCGAGCCCGGAGCGAGCGTCGTAGAGTGGATACTCATGCGCGGCGCAGAGTAAGTGGGGTGCAACGACCTTGTGGTTGTCGGCGTTGAGTGTGACCGCCTCGGGTTTCAGCTGGAACAGCTCGGACACGTGACGCGCAAAGTATTGGTCCAGCGGCGAATCGAAGCACACGATCACCGCGAGCGACTGCTGCGTGTGCTTACGGCCAGCGCGCCCGGCCTGCTGCCACAGCGACGAGATACTCGTGGGGAGTCCCAGGTGCATTGTGCAGTCGAGCTCGCCAATGTCGATACCCAGCTCGAGCGCGTTGGTCGCGATCACGCCCAGCAGCTCACCCTGGAAGAGCCGACCTTCGATGCGGCGGCGGTCCTCGGCCGTGTAGCCGCCTCGATACGTGTGCACGCGCTTGACGAGGTGCTTGGTCTTGTCGCTTTCCTTAAGCACCGAGTGCGCGGCCATCAACACGAGCTCCGAGAGCTTGCGCCCTTTGCAGAACAAGATCGTGTGAATCTCTTCCGCCACTAGTCGAGAGAAGATGACCGCGCTTTGGTAGATCGAGCTGGAGCTGCTCGAGTGTGCGTCATTCTCGCTCTTTTGCTCGAACGCATCAGGCTCCATGTTTCCAGTATCTGGACCTGGCGGCGTTGGACCTGGCGGCGTGTCCTTTTGGTTGGGACGTTTGCGCTTCTTTTGGTTGGTTGTTTCGGTCTTGGTGGCCGGGACAGCAGCAACTTGGCTCGGCTGGCTCTTGCTCTCGAGCGCGTGTTTGCTAGCTTTCGGGTTCCACACGCAGAAGATTTTCTCGCCCGTTGGTGCGCCGTCCTGCGTGATCACGCGCAGCGGCCGCTCGTGAAAAAAATCAAAACTTGGCGGTCGCTTCTCACGTCGCTTGACAGCGGAGTGATCCTGATCCTCGTCCGCCGCCCATCGAGGCGGCAGACGCGGCAGCAGCATCCGGAAATGGGCCTCTGGGTTGCGAATGGTCGCGGAGCAGCAGATCACGCGCGGGTTCGACCCGTAGAGCGCGCACTGCCGGAACAGCCGGCGGAAAACGTTCGCCACGTGCGAGCCGAACACGCCTCGGTACATGTGCGCCTCGTCGACCACCAGCAGCCTGTTGGAACAGATAGACACACACACATGTTACTTTTTGCGTCGCTCTTTACTGGTAGACAGCGGCGTTTCGTACTTGAGGTTGGCGAGCACAGTCTTCCACTGCGCGTGCTTGGCGAGGATCGTGAGGTGCATGATATCGGGATTCGTGAGGAAGATCTGCGCGTCGCGGATGACCATGGACCGCGCTTTCATCGGCGTGTCGCCATCCTAAACGAGACGAGCACAGTCAGTTGAGTAGCCACACGTGGTCGCGAACGTCAACATCCCAACGCACAAAGGTGGCGGCCAGTCGCCCCGGAAGGCCGCACGCGTGGAGCATGCGCCGCAGCGACTTGAGCTGGTCCTGCGCCAGCGCCTTGGTCGGGAAAAGGAAGAAAAAGGTCGACGACGGCTCGCGCACGAGATGCGTGAGCGTTGGCACGTTGAATGCCAGCGACTTGCCGCTCGCGGTGGACGTGGAGAGCACGACGTTGTCGCCGCGCAGGGTGGCGGCGATGGCTGCGTGCTGGTGCGCGTACAGGGCGCGGATGCCCTGTCGCTCAAGAGTCGACACGACCGCGGACGGCAGCGCGAGCGCGTCGAGCGTCTCGAGCGCGGCTGCACGCGCTGCGCGGGTCTCCACGTGGACGAGCTGGTCGCGATGGATGTCGAGCGACTGCAGCATCGCCACCCATGGCGACGAGGAGTTCGCTTTCGGCGGTGGTCGTCGTGGTGACGGCGGTGGTGCTGCTGTTGATTCTGCTGTCGGTCGTACACCTGGCGCGTTCACGCGGGCTTGAAGCGCGGCCGCGAACAGCGCCTTACGCTTCTGGCTCGCGCGCTCCGACGCCTGCGGGTGCAGCGGGAACGAGACCAGCTCAATGTCGTCCGCCGTCATCTCGCGCGAGCGGAACACGTCATCTACGTTATGCAAATGACGATCAGTCGTTGTGATGATGATATTGTGGACTACCTGCTCTTGTGGCTGCCTACCGCGATGCTGCAGTTGCTTCTGCTGCGCCGAGTGAAGCACGAGCAGCTCCGGTGCGACTTCCGCCAGCCGCCGCAGCTCGTGAGGGCTGAGCGCGCCAGCGCTGAGACTCTGGACCATCTGCACGACGTTGCGCACGCTCAGCTTCGCGCGGTGGCGCGAGAGGAAGCAGTAGGCGGCGTCCAGAAGCTCAAACTGCCGCTCCATCGGCGCTGCTGTTGCTGGCGGGAGATCTCACCAAAAAAGGGCTGCAGCCGCAGGGAAGAAACGTATTAAAGTAATCCACAACTGATTCTCTATGTACTTATCTAACATCATATCCTCTAGGCTTGTCTATGATTGCGAGGAGGCTCGCTTGAATGCCTCCATCTCTTCCGGTGTCCGGCGCGACATGCGCTTGACAAACTCGTACGACGAGACCACGAGCACGCCTGACGGACCCATCGCCAGCATGCGCTGCAGATCACGTACCGTATCCAAAAAGTCAGCAGCGGTTTGGCAGGTGGTGGTGGTAATTGTCTCAAATCATTACGTACCGCTTGCACGCCCGTCATTAGCCCTCGCCAGCCGTCGCGCTGAAGAATGTACTTGAGTGTGTCCATGGCGCCGTACTGCGTGTAGACTTGTGCCTTGGTGCGCACAATGTCCATGGGATTCGTGAGCACCGACGTGAGGATGCCGGCCGAGCCACCGCTCAGCGCCTGCGCGAACACTATCGTCGTTCCACCCAATTTCAACCACGTCAGCGTCCACACAACCACGACCAGATTCGATACATTAACATACCTTGCTTCCAGAAAACGTCCATGTCCCAGCTTTCCATCCACCCAAAGTACGTGGGCACGAGCAGCCCATAGGAGCCCCACCAGAGCGCGGACGACGGCGCGTAGGTGGCGATGGAGGGCAGGTAGCCGCGGTAGAACCCGCGCACGCCCTCGGTGCGGTAGACCGTCTTCGTCACCGACATGAACCCGCGCGCGCGCTCGCGCGTCTTGCGGCGGTCGACGCCCTGATCAGCGATCATCATGCGCTGCGAGACTATGTCCAGCGGCACGACGATGGTCTGAGACACGAGCGAGGCGGTTGCGCCGCCCACAAAGTTGGCGGCCTTTGCGCTCATCTGTCACTCGCATTGTTACCACTTCAGTAAACTCCAAAGACGCCATGGACGTCTTTGGCGCACGTACATCTGTCTTGTCCAGAATGACCTTGCGCGCCATCTCGTACACCGAAATGTACACGTTGCCCGTGAGCACGTTGGCCGTGCTGGCACCGAAGCCTTTGTAGAGTCCGCGCATGCCCTCGTTCCGGAAGATCTTGCGGAACGCGTCGAACGTGCCGGCGTACAGCGGGTGCGCGCGTGACTGCACCTGAAGCCGCGTCTTGACCAGGTTACTCGGGTACACGGCCGCGCGCACGGCCAGGAACATGGTCGGCCCTAGCACGAAGTAGCGCGGCTTGTCCAGCTCGTCCCAGCGGATCTCCTGTGGGCCGGCGGCCAGCGATGCCGACGCCGAGCTGCTCGCCATGACGGTGAAACAAGCGGTTGACGTCAGCCAAAGCGGTGAAGTGCTTGTTTGCCACAACCAACTCGGTTGCGATAGTGTGGACCCCTCACATAGATCCGATTGGCTGAAATATCAGTTGATTTTGGTTGGATGAAATAAAGCTCCATGTTTCTTTGGGTGTTGTCAATTCCAAGGTTCGGCCCCGCGGCGAGAGGATCTAATGGGCTCGGACGGCGACCCGCACCTGCGCGAGCAGCTCGGCGAGCTGCGGCGGCAGGCGCAGGCGCGCGCGGAGCAGCGCAAGGCGAACGACGCGGCCGCCGTGACACAGCTGCGCGCGGCCGTCGCCAGCGGCGCCGTGAAGCTCAAAGCGGACATCAAAAAGTCGTCGGCGTTCGTCAAAAAGCTCAAGCTGCTCACAGAGCACGGCGCCGACGCCGTCGCAAAGGACGCGCAGGAGCTCAACCTCGCACGCTACGTGAGCGAGTGCGTGGCAGCGCTTGTGGAGGCGCCGCTCAAGATGGCCGACCTCCCGTCGGCCATGCGCGTCGCCTCGCTGCTGCATCAGCGCTACGCCGACTTTGCCGCGCTGCTCGAGCAGACGCTGCTCGCGGCCTTCGACGCCACGTACGGCACGGACGACAAGTCCAAGCTCGTCAAGCGGCGCATCCTGCTGCGCCTGCTCACTGACCTCTACCTCGCTGGCGTGTTCACCAACGTGCAGATGATCGTCACAATAGTGCAGCGCGTCGCGCGCCGAGAAGGCGGCGGCCCCAAGGCACGCAGCGGCAAAGGCGGCGGCGCTGGCGGCCAGCAGGCCGCCAGCGCGTCCGCTACGGCCACCGGACAACTTGAAGTGCCGCTGCTCGTGAGCTTTGCGAAGGCGGTAGGCGTCGAGTTTCTTGGCGTGCTGCCGAAAAAGTACA
Source organism: Pythium dissimile (assembly GCA_023336445.1). Lineage (NCBI taxonomy): Eukaryota > Oomycota > Peronosporomycetes > Pythiales > Pythiaceae > Pythium > Pythium dissimile. The sequence goes on along the minus strand of JAADWZ010000119.1, from coordinate 9,215 downwards.
AAGAGGTGAAGGCCGCGTACGAAGACGAGTTCCTCGCGGTTATCGCCCCGCAACAAGCGCTCGTCCCTGCGGCGGTGCAGGTGCTCTGTCTTAGTTGCTTCGAAGAGGCGTACGAGCTCATCTCCAAGTTTTACCTCGCGCAGCACGCGGCGCTCGGCAAGCTCCAGAAGCGCAACGACAAGGAAGAGATTAACCGCGGCGAAATCACGGAGCAGCACGTGCAGGAGCTCGAGAATGCCAAGCAATTCTTCGAGAAGTTGCAGACGAGCGTCAACTCGCTCGCCGACGCACTCGACAAGGAAGTGCCGCCGCTGCCCGAGGATCGCAACGACGATGAGATGCTGGGAAGTGGGATCTCGCTGTGGGAGGGCGGTGAAGCCGGAGGACGATCCGAGTTGCACGCAGACAGTCCGTTTGATGACGAGGATACGCGGTCATTTTACGAGGATTTGCCTGATTTACTCGAGCTCGTGCCGGCGGTGGTGCTGGGGCTCACCGAGGCGGATCGTGCAGAATTGAAGAAGAAAAAGGACGCTGCGCGAACTGCACAAACCGTGACGGAGGAGGAAGCCGAAGAAGACGACGCAGTGGAAATGGAGCGTGAAGAACCTGCGGTGACAGCGACGGTGACGGCGACAGCTACTGCCCCCAGTGACACGCCAGGAGGACCGAATGGTAACGCGGACCCTGTCGACACAGAAGGCGAGCCTGGGAAAGAGGACTCAGGCGCTGAGGAATCTGTCACGGCAGACGCAGCTGCAGCCGGAACGTCTGCTACGACGAACTACCACCACCAGCACGACGCTTTCTTCGCGTCGCTCGAAGATATGGTCAACCGAGACCGATGCGACAAAACTGCCACGGATTTCTGCTACCGAAACTCTAAGGCGAATCGCAATCGCCTCGTCAAGACCCTGTTAGGCGTGCCGAGAACCCACTTGGAGCTGTTGAGCTACTACGCTCGATTGGTTGCGACGTTACAGAGCGTACTGAAAGACGACATCGCCACCGAGTTGGTTGACCTGCTCTTTGACGAGTTCAACTACCACATCAAGAAGCGCAACCAGTTCCGCCTCGAGTCGAAAATCAAGAACATTCGGTTCATCGCGGAGCTGGTCAAGTTCCGCGTGTGTCACCCATCGTTCGCCTTCCGCTGCCTCAAGCGCTGCTTCAGCGACTTCCAGGGCCACAACGTCTACGTCGCGACGGCTCTCTTGGAAAACTGCGGTCGCTTCCTCTACTGCTCCAAGCACACACACACGCGCATGGCCCACTTCCTCGCGGTCATGATGAAGCTTAAATCCGCCAAGCACCTCGACGCGCAGGCGGAGACGCTGGTAGAAAATGCCTACTACATGTGCAAACCTCCCGAGCGTGTGGAGCGAGCCCAGAAGCAATACGACCCCAAGTACCTGTTTGTGCTCAAGCTGCTGTACGAGGACCTGGACGATCACAACGCGGGCAAAATCATTAAGACGATGCGCAAGCTTTCGTGGGCCAACGACCGCAAAGGGTGCGAGATGGTGATCAAAGCAGTCATGAAAGTCTCGAAAGGCCGCGTGATGCACATGAAGTGGGTCTGCGACGTCGTGAAAGGACTCTCGCGCTACCATGAAGAGCTCGCGATCCTGCTCGTGGACGATGTGCTCGAAGCGATCCGCCGCGGGCTGGAGCTCAACGACTACCGTGACCACCAAGTCAATCTCGGTCTGGTCAAGTTGCTCGGTGAGCTCTTCAATTCTGGTCTCGTGAACGTGAGCGTGGTCATCGATGTGCTCTACCAGATCATTAATCAGTCACACGACTTGCTCAGTTTGCCACAGTATGGTGGAGCTGTGATCCCAACACCGACCCCTTCCGCGCTGGCTCCGCAACAGGCGGGCACCACAGCGGCGACGGTGGCACCAGTGGTCTTGAGTTCTGCTCAGGTTGAAGAGTTCAAGCACCGTTGCAAGCTGGTTCCAGATTTGCGCTTCGACCCTCGGGTGCCCAGTGCCGTCGACGCCCCGAGTGACGTGTTCCGCATCCGTCTGGTCTGTGCACTAATTGAGGCCTGCAACAACAGTTCAGCGTCGGCCACGTCAGCCGCCTCCACCACCGGAAAGAATTCCGCGACCCCAACAGCGGACCGTGGAATCTCGAAGTCTCGTCTCGGTCGCTTCATGACTTTCTTCCAGAGATACCTGTTCACCAAGCCGGAGATCCCGTTGGAGACGGATTTCATCGTGTTGGACCTGTTCGACGCGCTCGCGAGCAGCATGAAAGATCATTTCCACCGGCATGAGACCTGGGAGGAAGCTGACGAGGCCGTCACGAAGATCCTACACGAAGACTTGGAGGTGGCCGAGCGCAAGTGTGCAAAGCAAAAGGCTGCGAAAGCTGGAACGTCCGCTGCCACAGTTGGTATCCCAAGCGCGATTCCAGAGGAAGATGACGAAGACGAAGACTCGGAGGATGACGAAGATGACGACGATGACGAAGATGACGACGACGACGAGGAAGAGGAAGACGAGCTAAAGGCAGCCCATGGGAAACAGGAAAGAGATGAAGACGACGACGACGATGAGGAAGACGACGACGACGATGAAGATGATGAGGACGACGACGAGGAGGAAGACGAAGAAGAGGAAGAGGAAGAGGAAGAGGAGCATCTGGTTGTCCACGACCGTGTCCAGAAGACAGAGGAAGACGAAGATTTTGAAAAGGCGTTCAAGGCCATGATGCAGGGAAGCGCGGACACGCGCAAGCCCGCCGGTCGCGTGAACGTGGACAAGATGGCGATTCCGACAGTGATCAAGCCGACGACGACGCCGCCTGCCAATCCGCTCATGATGGCGATGGCGGGAGAAGGCGAAGGGCAAGGCAGTGACGGCCCCAGCAACGGCGTCGTGTTTCGAATGCTACGCCGTGGCAACAAGGGCAAAGTTGAAGCACGCCACCTGGTCGTTCCCGAAGGCACGTCGCTCGCTCAGCACAGCCAGCGCCAAGAAAACGCCGGCAAGAAAGAGCAGTCGGAGCTCAAGCGTCTGGTGCTGCAGAACGTCGAGCGCGAAGACTTTTTCTCGTCTGCGGGCTTCGATGCAGAAGAAGAAGAGATCGAATCGACGGCGTCGATAGCTGCCTGGCCCCCGCTGATGCCTCGTCCCGGCGCCTCATCCGCACGAGGGAGCCAACGCCCCGCTCCGGGATCATCTGCGCGACCGGGCAGCCAGCGGCCGCAGCTCACGGCGCAGCAGCTCCAACAGCAGAAGCAAGAGCGAGAGGCCCAGCGAGCCGGCTACGGCGTCAACGCCGACTGGAACAACGATGAGTTTGGCCTCCGCCGAGGTCGCGGCTACCGTGGCAAGTGATCGGCCGTCGACCACAACGGAGAGAGAATGAGCGACAAGTGGCCATGGAAATCCACGTCACACGTCTCAGCGACTGGTGCCTCGCGTCAGCGCCAGCGGATAAAAGGCCGTTGGATCCGCCTCTATTGGTGGTGGAGATGGGACCTCTACCGGTGCGCGGACTCCAGACTTGAACGGTTCCCGAAGAGAGCGGAGGGCGTGACCGAGACATACAGTGTAGCCAGCCACCATCGGCGAGGAAGAAAGTGAACCCACCTTGGCTGCCACTTGATGTCACTAAACATTCACTCCACATAGTGACACATCTGTGACAGGAATGACACTCTTTCGAGGCTTCAGGCTGGTTTAGTGACCTTCGTGCCTTCTGCCTACCCTCATCTCATCCCTTGTTGTCGCGAGAATGGTGGCGGCGCTTGCGGCGCGCGGCCTCCGCGGCATAGAGACACTCGTCCCCTCCTCCATCCCCTCTTCCATACTCTCCTCCTCCATCCCCTCCTCTACTCCGTCCACCTCGCTGGCATCCGCGTACTTTGACGAGAATGAGGACGACGGCATGGTCTTCTTGCCCCGCGCGTCGCCCGTCGTCGAGGGACTCTGCGTCTGCCTCTACGTGGCGCTCGCCGTCGTGGCGCTCGTGCGTATCCTATCTACCTCCTCCTCCTCCTCGTCATCATCCTCCTCCTCCTCCTCCCCCTCGGCCTCCGCCTCTTCCTCCGTGACGGTGCTGCGCCGCCGCCCCGACGCGCTCAAGCGCCAGCGCACGTTCCAGCGACTGCTGCTCGCGTTCGCGCTCGTGCGCGCGGCGTCCTTCCTGCCGGCCAGCGGCGTCGCGCGCGGACTACTCAACCGCCTCGCGCTCTGCGCCTTCTTCTCGCTGGTGCTCTTCCAGGTGCTCTTCTGGGTCGACATCGCCAACGCCAAGGTCTCGACGCGCTCGCGCCGGATCTGGAACGCGTTTGTGGTCGCCAACGCGCTCTTCTACGCCATCGTGCTCGGGCTCAGCGCGCTCCAGGCCCGGGAGAGCGCCGCGCCCGAGGCCGCCGCGTGGACGCCGCCCCAGCAGCTCGCCCGCGCGCGGCTTTGGGACCTGCTGCCAGTGCTGTTCATCGCACTCGGCAGCCTCGCGGCCTCGCTCGGGCTGCTCTACTCGACCTGCAAGACGCGGCGCCGCGTGGGCCGCGTGCTGCGCCAGTTTGCCGAGCAAAGTCTCCCAAAACGCGTCAACGACCGTGTCCAGGCCAAGCTCCAGCGGGCGCTGCGCCTCACCAACATCATCATGGCCGTCTGCTCGCTTCTCTTTCTGCTGCGCACGATCCTCTATCTCCAGCGACCGTTCACGTACTCGGAGTGCGGCATGATCCGCGACCCGAACGCGTGCATCCTGATCGGCTATGGGCTGCCAGAGCTCGTTCCGTGCTCGCTCTTCCTCGTGCTCATGTGGGAAGTGGAGCCGCATCTCGAGTTCCCGTCGCGGCGCAAGTCGAGTGCCAATGCTATGGCCGTCGCGCGCGCCACCGAGACGACGCCGCTGCTGCGAGTGGACCGCCGTCGCAGCTCGGATCTCTCCGTCAACGTCCAGCTCGCTCGGATTCCAGTGGGACTGAGGACACCCGCGAGGACCCAGAGGCCGAGTCCACTATCGTCTGGGCTCGGCGGCAACGTGATTGCGGCGGCGAGGCGACGGCTGCGACGCGTGCTGGAGGAGAGTTTTGGCATGCGGTCGGAAGAAGAAAACTCGGGCGCGCCGGCCTCGGCGTCGTCAGTGTCGAAGCGCATCCACTGCGCCAGCGAGTCTCCGCGTTCTCGCACCAGCAGCGGTCGACGAGACCCAATGCTGTCACCGCTCGGCGAATCGCGGTCGCGGCAGAGTTCTGGGATTAACCGCTTTGAGCCAGACGGTTCCTGTGTCGGTGGCGGCAGCCCCAGTGGCGTCTTTGTATGGATGTCGTTCCAGTGTTTCAACCTCACGCTCCCGTCCACGACTGACGTGGCCGTCGTGCTCGTGCTCCATGAAGTGGATCCCATCTCGGGCGAAAGCACGACCGAGTTCGGTCGAACCGAGGTCGCGTACTCGGCGGACCCGTATTTCCACGTGATGCTGCCTGTACAAGTGAGCGACTCGCGGACGCTGCGCGCCTCCGTGTACGCGGTCACGCGCCCGAAGGCGCTCAAAGACCTCGACGCTCAGTGGCTCATCGGGAACGCGTTGCTGCCCCTGGGCGCGTACATGTCACCGACACAGCACGGCACGAAAGTTTCCTCCGGGGCGGCGAGCATCCACGAACTGCGGTCGCCGCTCTCGCGAACGAACGCGGCCGGAGAACTCGTCGCACGGTGCGAAGCGCCGCTGCTTCATGGTGACAGCGCCGTTGAATCCGACCGGCTGGAGCGGATCACGCGCGCCTTTGTGTACCAACCGTCAGTTGGAGGCATTGCTGCCAGAGGGTCAAACACTCCAAAGTCTACGACTCCCATTAAGCTCCTTGTGGAAGAGGAGTTGGTTGAAAGCGTGTTCACGTGGGAAATGCCCTATCAGCTGCTGCAGCTGATCCTGTCTGATCTGCTAGTTCAGTTAGACGTGCTCAAGCGGACGCTTACGGAACCCTTCGATGACGACGCGAGCGACTTTCCGGCGTCCGCTCCATCGTTTGCAACGCGCAAGAGCAGCGCGCCGAGCGTCGGGATGCTCTCCGAGATGATCATGCGCATCCAGGGCGACGCGATGGAGCGAAAGAGCAAAAAGTGGGGCGGCGAGCTCGTGGTCAAGATGGAAAAATACATCAGCGACGTCGAGGCTGCGATCCTTCGGTACGAAGGATCCAACCACGGAGGACTCACGTTCAAGCCCAGCACGATGAAAGCGGATTCTGGCTTGAGCTTCCTTGCGCTAAATCTGCACCAGCAACTCGTTTCAGTCGGAAATGGGGTGGTTGCAACCACGAGCGATCTGTTGGACGGCAATAGCCACGCGCGTACGGTGGCCGAGCACTACGTCAAGCTTGTTGATTCGTCTGCTACGTCAACGCGCAGAGCCTCACCGTCACTACACTTTTTGGAAGCGGAACACGGAAGCGATGAGCTCTTGGAAGAGAGTGGCTCCGAGTACGACGAAGAAGAAGCAGATTTGGTTGCGACGCCATCCCAAGCTGCAAGCTATCGGCGCGCACACGATGAGACTCGCTCGCAAACGCCTGAGCCATTTGAGGCGTTGCGTCGGCGCGTGATTTCGTTCGACTCGGCGGAGGATATCGTGAACATGCAACTCCACGCAATGCCGCTGTCGCGCGAGCAGCGACAACTGGCTGAGTCCATTGTGGCGCTGGGTATTGAGAGCGTGTTCGGTGCTGAAGGCACGGATGAAGCTGAGGAAGAGCCGGACGCGTTCTCGCCGAGCTCGACGACCCAAGAAAGTGTGTCAAGTCGAGATGATCCTAGAACAACGACGGCGAGACTACTGCCATTCGACACCGTCGCGCGCGAGACATTGAGGGGAATGGACGAATCGAAACCGACGATCAACTCCTCGGCAGATCCACAGGCGGAGCCCTTTGCACACCACGAGATGTACGGGACAACGACGGTTGGCGCATTTGCGGCCCACGTGTACGGCTTCCGCAAAGGCGGCGTGCGTCAACTTCGTGGCGAACTCCAGAAAATCCACGACGACATGGCGATAGAAGCGGAGCGTGTGGGCTCCGAACCCACAGTGGCAGCCCTGGAGCGTGAGTACGTGGAGCTCAAGTGGCACATCGACCGCCGGCTCGAAGTGACGTTTTGCCAGGCCATGAGCGCGCTTGCGACGTGCTTTCAGCAGACGCTGTACGTCCATTTACACGAAAGTGTCGGTGGAAGCTCACGGAGTCATAGTCACAGCCACGCGCGCGTTCGCGGGCTGGCGTATCTAGAGCAGCTCGTGGATTTAGGGTTCGTGTTTTCGGTCGAAAGCCTGTTGTCCACGTACAGCAAAGAAGCCGGAATGCTGGGTGACATGGAAGCGGCAGTGCGCGAGCTCGAGCGGGTTCGCATCAAGTTGCGGCCGGTACAGTCGCCTCGCGCCGCGCAGTTTCGCGTGTCGGTCACGTCCGGCCCCAACGGGCTCACGATGGAGCTACCGCTGATCGTCGCTCCGCCGGAGCAGTTCCCCTCGCGGACGACGCACCGAATTTTAGGCCAAGACGCGCTGACGGGGGCGGTGTATGTGTCGCTGGCTACTGACGACGACTGGAAGCAAGCGCGTCGCGTATTTCGCCAGTCGATCGCGGTCGTGCCCGTCATTTTCTCGCAGGGCATGAACGAAATGCAGACAGTGGCGAATACCGTAGGCAAGGACGCGCTCCAGCGAGAGATCAACAGCGAAAACCTCGCGGTGTTGGAGCAGTACGTGGATGCGTACGCTATGTGGTGGCGTGCCAACGTCGGGTCCACGCAAGCCACCGAGACAACGAAGCCAGCGGACGATGAGCCCTTGCATCGCCTCGGCCTGCTTCGAGCTCAACTGCGAGACCACGTCCACCGAGCCGGTCGGGGGAAGCACATGGACATCCTGATCGTGTCGTCGGCGATCGCGCGGCTAGTTGGCGGCGGCCGCGTGACTTGCTGCAAGTCGGCGAAAGACCGCACGGCCATGTCGGTGACGCTGGAGGAGGCGTCGCTGTTGGTTGAGGCCCACGGGCTGCGGGCCTCGGACCGCGAACTTTTCACGGCGCTGCTGCGAACGTACGGCGTGCGGCGCGAGAACGCGCGTAAGAATATTGGCCAGGCCCAGTACTGTTTCAGCGCGCTGCAGAACTACTTGCTGCCCACGGATTACCAGTGCCCGCCAGGCACGGGAGGCGGAGGCCACTCGCTGTCCTGAGGGTCGGGGATTTTTATTTTAATTTGTTTTTACGCGATGCGATGGACGGATTTCATAAACCAGTTTTTATTACAAGTTGGGGATCGGATAATTATGACATCCTGATCTACGAAGTGGTGGTGGTGGTCGTATCTACAAGTCGATGGTGCCCCATCTATGCGGTCATTGGCGTGTGGGAGAGGATGTCGCGCATGGACATGGTTCGTGCGTGGCTCTCCGCCTGGGGCGACGGCCGCGTGAGGTGGGTCTCAACCTCCTGCTTGAAGGCCGTGAGAATGGACGCCTCCAGCAGAACGCTCAGCGACGGCATGGCCGACGACGGAGAAACCACCTGTCGGGGCTGGTAATGGTAGTGGTGGTTGTGGTGGTGGTTGCGGCTGTAGCGGTGGTGGGCTTGGGCGTGCTTCTGGTACGGCGTGACGGCATGAACGTGCATGCGGCGAGGGCTGAGTGACGGGCCAATGTCGAGGTTGAACGAGTGCTGCGTGGGTGGCGGCGTGAGCATGGGCACGCTGACGCTATGGGCGTGCGCGTTGGCCGACGGGCTGACGATCGTGTTGATGCAGTGAGCGTTCTGGCTCAAGTTCTGGTTGTAGGCGGCTAGCGGGTCCTGGGCCACCAGGTGCGAGCGAGTGGCTGCCACTGGTATCTGTGGGGGCTTGACTCGAAGAAGGCGCTTGGCGCTGGCACCGCGCAGGCACGAGGAGCCGGTGCTGACTGTGGCGGACGCGTTAGCGGACATAGTGCCGGCATCGCTGCCTTCGCGCTCGAGCTTGCGCCGCAAGTTCTCGATGGCCTCCTGGCGGATCCGCTCGACGTTTTTCTCGCTGCGGAAGCCCAAGTACGGCCACCGGCGGATGCCGAGCGAACGGCACACGCGAATGAGCGTGCGCGAGGAGATGCCTAGGTCCTCGGCGGCCTTCTTGGCGGTGTAGGTGAAGAAGGCGGCGAGCACGTCGAACGAGATGGTCTTGATGCCGTGGCGCGTGTGGACACGGACGACGTAGGTG